>JAOEGS010008501.1:36164-52718 GCA_025447755.1 Corythornis vintsioides | reverse complement strand
TGCCCCTGCTCTGGCAGGGGGGTTGGACTGGATGATCTTCTAGGTCCCTTCCAACCCCTGACACTCTGTGATTCTGTAAAGCTTAGAGCTGACCTCTGTACAACCCCACTGCATCACAGATATATCCTCATCCCAGAGGGAAGAGTGCTCACAGATTTATCATCCCTCTCCCCACACGTGAAAAAATGGGTGTCCAAAAAGCAGGATGAATCAACAAACTGAGTTATCAATACAACAAATTACTGATCTCACATTTCAACCAAGCTTTATTGTAGTAGTGGAAACTGGGCATTAGTACTTGACGTGCATTTGGTATGAAAGGCTTTAGATGAACCCCAAAATGCTAAGACACTGAACAGAAATCAACATTTATTGCCAGCAGTTGAGGACCTGGATGGACCTTGGATTTATTCAGGACAAAAGTGCTGACTGGATGGGATTTTGAGACCACATTGAGCTGAGCAGGAGGGAAATATTAGCCTGAGCAGAGACAAGCAGAACCTGAAAAGAATTTTTCATTTGACCTCAGCTCCATATTCTAAGCTCATTAATTTCTCAGCTTGTCAGCTGGGCTCTACAAAACTGGGAGCCAAATAATGTGAAAGAAGTCTAACAAGTTCTCTTTTCAGCTTCTGAGGACATCTTATAGAATACAGCAGACTGGCCAGCCACACACCAAACTTCAGGTGTAAGAACTAAAGAAGCTTTCTTTCCTCCTCCTTTCCTCTTGCTGCTCTGCTGGGAGTGGAGGTACAACCTAGGAGTGTGTCTGCTGACTCAGGGGTGAATGCCTAATTAAAGGTATCCTTGGAAAAGTGCTTAGTATGTAAAGTAACAAACAGATCCCAGCCTCAGAAAACACAGTCTAATTATGGGAAAGGGATCTGAACAGACTTGCTTGCATTTGAAGAATTAATCAGGATTAATTCTTCAAATTAATTCATTAATTTCTCCACAGAAGTAATAGAAGATCTAATGAAATAATTCAAAACTGAAAAATGAGCCAGAAACAACCCCAAGGCATTTCTGTATTCTTCAGGTTTTATAATAAAAACTTCCCACACAGCTGCTTGGAAGCATCACTTGGACAAAACAACAGAGCTGATTCCTGTCAAGCAAAGGGTCTGGGTGTACCATGAAAAGAAAGGAGCTTCAATTAATGCTAGGGATTCATGCATGTTGCTTCAGAGAGCTGAATGGGAATTTAGGCAGCATGGGGCCCTCAGCCAGAGGGGGTTACTGTAACCATGCTCAAAGAAGTGTCTGCATTCCCTAGCAAAGACAAAATCACCTTCCTCTTCCAGGAGCTAATAAACTCATTTATATACACCACATGCCAGTGAGGACAAGACAAGGTAGCACAGTGACAACATGTGATGTGCATTGCTAAAGATACACTAAAAATGAGAAGGAAATTAACTAAAACTTCTCAGTGATACAAACGTGAAATAAATCACCAACAATAACACACCCAGGGGAAATGGGAATGGCAACTACAGTGTCCTGCAAGACATGACCAACACAAAAAGATTCAGAAGCACCCACTTGCCACAAAAGCCCCTTGCTTTTGTTATGGCACTTTTAGAAGCAGCTTTAAGACTCACACTTCTTTTGGTTGCTGTTCAAGGAATGATTACTGTAGTTGGTGATGTATCACCTCAAACACCCTTTTGATTTCAGGGTGAATTTTCTCCTCGAAGGACACTGTCTCCTTTCAGCATTATCTAATAAATAGCTAAGAGTATTACCTGACAGGCAGCCAGAAAAAAGGGATGCTGTCAAATCACTTCTCCACAATAGAAAACTCATGTATATGAAACACTCTGATGGAATGACTGTATCTGTTGCAGAAGGGTTGGAAGAAGATGAACTATCCTTTTGATTTGTATCTACAGGGATTCTGGCATCTTGCTGGACACTTGTTGTGGTTAAATAATTATTAAATTGTCCACATTCCAAGAAAAACAAAACATATACTCCATTTGACTGTGAAAATCCTGTGAAATATCTGAAGTGTGCTGTTTGATGTGGTTGGACTACACAGTGCACTGAAATCACTGTCAGAGGTAACACAACAGCCAAATGCTTGGAGCTAGAAGTACTCTCATTGTCACACTGTGAGTGATTTATGCCAGTAATTCACAGGCACATCCAAGAAGCAGGACACACAGGATATTATCCTGCTGCCTCAGTGGAAAATGGACTTCCAGGCAACTTGGTGATGATGGGATCCCAGGTGTTAAAACCACCAGCAGTGCTTTGGGGCACGCACAGAGCACTGGCTCTGTTGTTGCTCCAAACTCATCATCTAGCACTGCTGCTTGCCTGGCAAGAACAGGGACAGGTAATCAAAGTAGCTGCTGATGGAGCTGGAGAAAGCAAACTAAGAGCCACATGACTTCCCAGTGAGCAGGGGAGAGCCAAGACAATGTGGGGTCAGGTCTTAGGCTGCACTTGATGATCTCAAAAGTCTATTCCAGCCTCAACAACAATTCTGTGTAATTCAGTTTCAAACATGGCAATCTCTGCAGCTGAGCCAAAGCTTCCCTAGCTGCTGGCACTGCACTCATGGAAGCAATCCCACATTAAAGCACCCAGGCAAGTGGTGTTTCAGTTCTGCAGCAGCACTCTGAGCTGCCCTCAAGCTCACATCTCTTATCTGCAGCTTTGACTTTGCTGGCTGGCTGAAGGAGCTGGATGCACAGAATAAAGCAAGGATTTGTGCTCTCTAAGCCTGACTGAAAGTCTTCTAGACCAGATGGAGGCAAGGGAATGTATACAGAAAAAGCTAATTACTGAGAAAGTGTGTGCACTAATTCACTTCAAGTATATGCAAGGTCCAACTTTGTCCCTCAATTTTAAGACCTGGTCCAAAGCCCACTGAGTCCAGGAAAACTCTCTGGGCTTTCATGTGTTTTAATAACTGAAGACTTCATTTAAACTATTAAAGCCTGTCTCTAAATAACATGAATTTTACACTCCTTGTTCAAGGGATGATGAATAACAAAACTGATAGAAGATTTGGTGTGAGCAAATGTGCAGGTTTGTTTACAGCTTTCCAAAGGAAACCCTGCACAGCACCTGCCCACACATAATTCTGGCTCCTGGCACTACTTTAAGGAGTATTGAATTCCTTCCCACCCACACATCTTTACATAAGTAAAAGCTTAAACATCAATTCAGACTAAACATTTTTGAATGCAGAATCCCTTGAGTGCCATAAAGAGAAACAGTGGTGTAAATGAAACTTTAATTTCCATCACATTCAATAACTGATGTGCTAAAACCATACATTTTTTAACTGTGCATAGTTTATTTAAAGTTATCAATTCCCAGTTCCAGTAAATTCCTATGTTCCAGCAGCACACTGTTCCAGCTGAGACCACCACTACATGTTATTCAGCAAGAGGAAAAAAGCTTCTATCCTGAATGTCTGGCAAAAAGAGGTGCCATACAACTTGCCATGTGAAGAAGGGCAATCTGGAGCAGAATTTTGGAGGCTCTGGTGGGTCCAGGGGTTTTCCTTGACTTGACTGTGAAAGCACTGGCTAAGAAAAGAGGCTAGGAAAGGTGTTTGTGTCACTGAGCAGTGTAATTATATTCCATTTTTTAGTAGTCCATTGATTCAGGGTAGGTTGAAACTCACCATGAAGGAGAATTAGTGGAAGGAAAAATTAGATCCTGGCCACTGGTGTAAAAGAAAAAATAATATGACAATCTCTAAGTGTGTTTAATAATAACAATGGAGTAAGAAATGGGCATCTAAGAGAGAAAGGTTTCCAAAAAACAACTAATAATCCATTTGTTCAGTCTGACCTCAAGAGAAGTTTTTAAATAGTCAGACTGGGGTTTGAGCTCATCCTAGTGTTCAAAACCCCAAAAGCTGATGGTTTTGTTCTTCCCTTCTGACCCCACCTGGTGAGACAGCAGGACAGCAAGTTTTTCACAAATGATGATGTGCCAACAACCTTAAAACAGCACCACTCAGCACCTGGGATTGGATAAAGCAGGACAAAGAGAGGGTAGGGACTCCTCCTGGCTAATCTCAGTGGCACCAAGAAAGGGAGGTGAAAACCACCACTGCCTGACAGCAGCAACAGATCTGCAGAAGAACTGGCCCCAAAAAATCAGCTTCAATGTGGAAGAAACAGCTCAGCTTGGTGACCAAGGTGTCCAAACATCCCCAGGAAGGCCATGGTCAGACTCCACTTGGCCAGGCTCAACCTGGCAAGGTCTTGCTCTTAAGTGTATCAACCTCCATCCACAGTCATTCCCACTGTACCTCAGAGAAATAACTCAAAAATCCAAACTGCAAAAAACCAGTGTTGACCTCCTGGACCTAATTCACACCATTTCACTCCCTGCAGCTGTAGCAACTTGCAGGGAATTTACACATTAGTGTGGGAGAAAGGAAAAGCAGGTCAGTTGTCTTTAGAAAAACAACTGGAATCTTCAGAGCCAATTTCTTACACTGAACCTACATAACTATGAAAGAACAAGGATCTCAACTGGCTCCAGTTTATGAAGCCAGCACCTGAAGTCTACATTTCAAAGGCATGTTCATTTTACATCATTTTACTGCCTTTCATCACCCCTTCCCTTGTAATTGATGCTATATGCACCTTGAATTCAAGAAAAAGAATTTTCAGGCCCTGTTAACCATGAAATGGATTCTCCAGGTTTCACTGCATATTAATAAGACCACTCTTGCATCCATTAAAATCTGTGCATAATTATTTCACATTAATTCCACTTTTTAGTTGAGTTTTGCTACAGTATATATACCAACTCTGGATAGATTTCCAGAATAAACACTCCCTTGTTATGATTATTTTGGCATAATTCATTACAGTAGGCAGAATGAAATTTTTTTAAAACCCCAATCTTGTTCAGGTCACAAACCAAAAGCTTGCAGTCCTTAGGGTGAAAATATGATTAAGGTATTCTGCACAATAGATATTTCTCTTGGGTTTGGTTTGTTTTTTAACTTTGTTCTTCAGCATCTAGCATCATTCACCATCAAATAAAAGTTATTACAAAAGGCTGAGCAAGAGTTTCCTCTGGTAATTTAGTTCTTATGTTCATAAGATGCTACTTGGCTGGTGTGTCTTCCAGGATTGGGCCTAAATTCCTGTGTGATCTGGTCTAGGTGCCCCTGCTCTGGCAGGGGGGTTGGACTAGATGATCTTCTAGGTCCCTTCCATCCCCTAACACTCATGATTCTCTGATTCTAAATGCAGTTAACACACTGAAAAGAAGAAGAACATCAAGCCACAGTTGTTCTGCCTCTGTAAACTCCATCTGAAAATCCTAATTCAGCCAATGAATGTGAATCTTCCAGACTGGCCATATCACCATGCCAAAACATTTCCTCAAATGAATAAAAAAATAATTTATCAGTATGATGGCTAAGACTGTGTTCACCTTTCAAGAGTCTAACTCATTATTTGCTTCTGCTTCTCTAATAAAATGCTGAAAATGTTTTTCTTCCAATCTACAGTCAAGTGAGTAACAGAGGAGCATTAAAACTTGTTTATAATTTATTCTATAACAAGACAGCTGCTCCCAACTGGAGGGACTGGATTAGAGATCTCATTCAGTATCTCTGTTTATATAACATCTCCAACACATGCACTTCTACTTGTTCTGCAGGGAATTTCTTGGCCAGAGACTGAGCACAGAAGGGCACTAAAGACTTTACAAAGAAAACAGGAACTGTTCTTTCATCACTTGAAAGCTCTGCACCTTCATTTTTCAACTGTCAAGAGGGAGTCATCTCCTGCTTGCTGCAGGAAAAGCTCATCATTATAATCATAAGAAACTCTCTGGGACATGTGGGCTTGGCCAGTCCAACCTCCAACAAAAGCAGGTCAATCTTTGAAGTTAAGATTAAGTTGCTCAGGCTTTTGAATTTTGAAAAAAAAAAAAAAAAAGTATTTTTATGTTTATAAATATTGGAAAAATATGGATTTTTTTTTATATATTTAATTTAACACTCACCAGCCACTGCTGTGGTATTTCTGGCAGAGGCATCTGAGGAGGTGCTGGCAAACTGTTGGGGACTTCTTGCTTCTGTACATGTTCTTTTAGTTCAAAACCTGTGGAAGAGCAAGAGGCATCACTGAACACTCTGGTGGCTGCAAAGGGGACATTTTTCCCATGTGTGGACACCATGTCTGTCTGTCTGCCATTGCAATCTGGCATGCAGTGCTGCTCACAGCCTGCCTCCCAAGTGTAGTTACTGAGGCAGGACTTGAAGAATGCTGGGAATTCAGGAATTTAATCAAGCAGAACAAACACATAGTTACTCTATATGATAATGACATATAGGTTTTTTGGATCAACAAATACCAGACACAGAAAAAAAAATGTACAGGAAATAATTTTGACCTGTCTATGCATCTGGAACTGAGAGGCTTAACCAGCAAATGTCAACATGTTGTCAGGCACCTACCATACAGATAAAACCACTTTTTGGGGGGGGAGACACCACACTTGTGAATGTCCCAGTGGCAACAGAGAGTGAATAAGACAAATTCAGGCTGCTTTTTCCCAGCAGAGCCAAACAATAGTTGTTCCCATTCCATATTTTACACCATTTTGCACCATTTTCCTTCCACCATGAAGGAAAATCCAACATTACCATGCCATGGGAGTGGGGAAAAGGCTTGAGACCTTGCCTGCCTCCCTTCCTGGTAAGAGTTATTTGGCCAATCCCACAGCATCCATGTCCCCTGGGCTCCCTGCTGCCATCACTCTGTCTGCCCATGGAGCTGGGGTGCCAGTCTGCACAAATCCTGGAGATGCAGGGTGCTGTGACACCCCAACCTGCAACACACTCTCCTAGCCAACTCACCATTAAAAGAGCTGCACACTGAGCATCTTTTCCCACCATTTCCTTCTTCTTCACATTGTTTTATTTTAAATAATTGTTTTATGTTAAATAATCCCATAATTTTCCAGATGAGTTGAAAAAGGAAACAGACCTTAATGTACAAGCTGCTCTCAGGGTCCTTTCTCTCTCTATTGCATCACCCCTCTTGGGGAAAGAGGAGTGACCTGCTTGTTCTGAGGTTCTGGCACAGCTATTAAATCACAGCTGAACTCATTTCATAGGAATATGATATAGTTTATTTTTCTACATATCAAAATGCATCTCCTCAATGTTCTGGCAAAAATTGCACCCTACATACCCCTAGACTGAATTTAGCCTCTAGTGTTTAGATTAGTTTTAAAAATATATCTATTTACATAGTCAAATGAATGTCTTTGGGTCAAGATCATGCAATTCTCAAAAATTTAATTAATGATGAATTTTTTCT
This sequence comes from Corythornis vintsioides, assembly GCA_025447755.1. Taxonomy (NCBI): domain Eukaryota; kingdom Metazoa; phylum Chordata; class Aves; order Coraciiformes; family Alcedinidae; genus Corythornis; species Corythornis vintsioides. The sequence continues at coordinate 45,396 of JAOEGS010008501.1, read as the reverse complement.
TGTCACAATACCCTGGTCCCACTGGCTGTGAAGTCATGGATTGAAAAACAACACTGATAAAATAAACTGTCTCTAGGGGCTATAGATTCTTCTTTCTTCCTACAAATCAAGGGGGAGATTAGTCTTGGGAAACATTCAATTTTTTTTATTTAACTATAACTTTCACTTGTTCCTCTTAAGGTAGGATGAATCCATATTAAGACTGCTATCCATATCTAAGCCTCTCATGCTTTCTATAACAATATGAAGGGCTTTCTACTGTAAAAAAAATACATATTCCAAGTGAATTCTATCTGTAAAACTATTTTTTCTCCAGCTTTTAAGTATCTATAAGCAAGCAGCTACTTCAGCAATTATTTTCTTATATCCTATTACACAGCAAACCAAGCACTATAGCTTTACAGCATCAGATCCCTTCAAGGCAAACAGGCAATGTTGACAGTCAGATTAAATCATTAAATCCAGCAACAGTTCTTATTCCAAAATAAACTGTTTATGTCTTTGGGTTGTTTTTTTTTTTAAGAATAAGCCTGAGTTTCAAAAGGAAATGCCAAATGTTTTCTTCAGCCCTACAATCTATTGGGCATGCCAAGGCTTGGGAAGAAAAATAAAGTTTTTAGTTTTGCCAGCTATTCAGAGTAACCACTTTTTGGATGTGAGGCAGGTCAAGGCCAGGCAACTGTGACCTGAAGAACACATCTCCCTGCTCCAGTTGTCTCTGCTCACTAGACACTAAATGAAGAAAACAGTGTGCAGTTAGGAAATGGAACAAAACAAGGCAAAATATGTCTAAAGAATTCCCCAAGGAAGAACTTAGTGAGTTGAAAGTATTTTACTACAAGCCAACCAGCCCATTATCATAATTTCCACACCTTTACAAAGAAAAATATGATTGTCCATTTCCAGATGTTATCAAGAACTGAGCCAGTTCCCAGTTGTCCAGATCCTTCATTACCATTCCCCATTGATCTTCAAGGGTTTGCTCCAGGAATTGAAATATCCTGTTGGATTCACACAGTTGCTTTTTACAAATGCATACAGAGAGTCTGAACTCAGCACACTCCTCAGGTCTCTTAAACTGTGCCAGGGACCCAGGAGCCCTCCTGAACTCATGTGGGTGGAGTGAAAACAGCTTGAAAAACAGACTCCAAATGACAGCTCAGCTTAGTTACAGGGTTTATGCACCTTTTCTTGTTTTTAAATGTAATGAAGAGATGAATAGTTTCAAAGGGATGAGAGCACTGAATGTTAGAACTGATAAAAAAAGCAGCAAGGTCAGCTCCACTAAAGTACATGACTCCCTGGGTAGTTTCCCTCATACTTGAAGCCAGCTTGGGATGGCAGAGCTCCCAAAGAGGCAGCTCCTCCCCTTCCCTGCCTTGCTCCTGCCCCTGCACCAACCTCTCCTTTGTGCCAGCAGAAGCATGTGTGCAGCCTCGGGTTGAACCAGCCCAGGGAAGTGACACTGGGTAGGGCTAAAGCAGCAAAAATAGAGCAAATCATGCTTGTGCTAGCAGAAAGGAAGATGCAATATATGGTGAGCAATAATGAGTAGCCTGGGGAGAGAAACAGGATGCTTTTTTTAGAGGCTGTGCTGGCTTAAACTATTTAAACTGCAGTTCCATAAACTAGAGTTTATAGACACATAAAGCACAGTTCTGTGACCTCTTGCTTGACTGAACGATGGGATTTCCTTGAATTAAATCTTGGTTGAACTAGACTATATCTCTTAGCAAAATATTCCATCTTGATAAAGTGCCAGCAATGGCATGCAGACCTTAGGAAGTTCTTCCATTAGTTCATAGCCTCAATGTTCAAAACATGTGCTTCATTTCCACTTTGAAACAAACATTCAGCCATTGCACTTACTGGTGAGTGAGTCCAAGAGCTCCTTCTCAGTCAGTCCCTTTCTACATCAAGACTGATTGCACTAGACAGGCTGGAGAGTTGAGTGGAAGGGATCCTTAGGAAGTTCAACAAGTGCAGATGTAGAGTCCTGGACCTGGGAAGGAATAACCCCATGCACCAGCAGAGGTTAGGCAGGGGTAGACCTGCTGGAAAGCAGCTCCATGGAGAAGAAGCTGGGAGTCCACAGGTTAATGATGAGGCAGCAGTGTGAGCTTCTGGCCAAGAAGGCCAATGGGATCCTGGGGTGCATTAAGAAGACTGTGGCCAATCAAGGGAGGGTCTCCTCCCTCTCTACTCTGCCCTAGTGAAGCCAAATCTGGAGTATCATGTCTAGTTCTTGGCTCCCCAGTTTAAGAGAGACAGGGAACTACTGGATAGAGTTCAGCAGAGGGCTGCAATGATGATGAAAGGACTGAAGCATCTCTCTTGGGAGAGACCTGCATATATTCAGCCTGGACATGACTGAGATCTGATGTTGATAAATATCTGAAGGGTGGGTGTCAAGAGGATGGGGCCAGTCTCTTTTCAGAGGTGTCCCTTGAGAGGACAACAGACACAAAGTAGAACACAAAAGTTCCACCTTAACACCAGGAAAAAATTGCTTACTTTGAAGGTGATGGAGGACTGGAACAGGCTGCCCAGAGAGCCTGTGGAGTCTCTTTCTCTGGAGACTTTCAAAACCTTCCTAGATGTGTTCCTGGGAAACCTCCTGCAGATAACCTGCTTTGGCAGAGCAGTTGGACTACATGACCTCAAGGTCACTTTGAAACCTCTTCTGTGATTAATTATATCTCATTTCTGGTAATTTGAAGGTGTATTTTTAGCTCCTTTAATCACTTTCATGACTTTTCATTGAGATGTCTAAATTTTCTCTCCTTGAATGTAGGTGCTAGAAGTGGATTAAATGTTTCAGTAACAACTGCACTGAACTAAGCCCTGACATTTAATACATATGGATCTTGCTAATGGATGGATCCTGTAATAGGATGTAATGGATCTTGTTATAGATCCTGTAATAGCCCTTAAAACCTGAATGGTAGGTGCTGAAAGGAAGAAAGACATGTTCCTTTGGTTGTTTTTTTTTATCCTTGGCCACATCTAAAGTCATGAGGTAAACAGGCTGAGGAAGGTGCTATGGCATGAGAAACTGATATCCATGAGATTAAAATCCCTCACTCCTCAAAACCAAGGTGAAGTGTGATGGTTTTGAACTGTCTCCTGGGAAGAGATTTTTGCTCATGTTTACTCCCTGATCATGCCTAGGAACTAATGGAGGAGGTGTCAGCTCAGGCCAAACTCATGCCAAGCACCACTTCACAATTCAAGAACATAAATAATTGAGTTCTAGTGTCCAGAAGCATAGCCAGCAGTGTTTAATTTACTGGTAGAGCTGTAACTTTCATGTCCTGAAATACCATACACAGTCCAGAGGGAAAGGACATCACAACTCTTCCCTGTGTTTGGAAAGTTGGCAGCAGCCTATCATCCTTTTGAGGAAATAACATGTTCTCCTTAATAAATCCACTTGAAGAGTTTAGGAGAGGAACATGTGGTGTCAGATCAGCATTACTGAGTTTATTTTGAACTCCTGTAAAATACAGCTGCTTCTAAATGCATCAAATTGTAGATCCTCACCTACACATTTTGTTTTGGGGGATTTGGTGTATTTTGATTTGAGTTTTGGACCATGAACCCTTCTTCCACAATATGTGAGATTGGTATCTGCTTCCTCCAACTAGTAATTAAAAATAGAGATGGGTCCTTTATGATATCAAAAATGGCAAGGAGGTCAATAATTATTTTCAAGTTGATCTCCTTTGAATCCTGTGACAAAAAAAGAAATTACTGAAGGGGGAAAAGCTGCATCAAACAGGACCTTATTATTTTTAGCACTGGAGATGAAACAAATGATGAGAAATGCAGCTGCTCACAAGATGGGATTTTTCTTCAACACACTCTGGTATTTTTCAAAAATCTAAACACTGAGGGTTTACACAACAGGGTTTCTGTCAAATGTAGAAGAGACAGAAGGTCTTAGAGCCCAGATACCACTTCATACTGAAAAGTGCTGTAAGGAAATAGAAGAGTGCTATTAGAAAAAATAGGATTATTCTCTGTATAACTTGTGGAAACTTTGCTGCACATGAGTGAGTCATTTATGTTGCATTCAGTCCCATAATCTTGATGGAGATAGAAGTGATTGTGCAATCAAAATGCTTTTTGAAAGGAAGAAAAGGAGAAAAAGAATACAATTCTCATTGCAAAATGCAAACCAATCAGGCTGACAGACACTTCCCAGCTCTGTCTGCAGCAGCCCTGCAGCAGAGTCCACCTCAGCAGCACCCACATGATTCTAAAACATGTCATTTAGTGGCTGGATTCACCCAAGATACTTCCAGAATGCCTGACCATGAGGGAAAGGCTTCAGCCTTTTTGTCTTCCTTCAGTTTAGGGCTGGTCTGTAGCTTGACAACTCTTTTAGTGAGCACAGGATATTCTGTGCATTCTGCAAGTGAGAAAATCCAGCTCTGCCACTGACCTTTTGATGACTGTATCCTCAGGAGGATGTTAGTTATGACTGCCTTCTTCTCCCTGACAGTGGAAGTTAGATACTCATGGTCCAGGAGCTCAAGGAACAGGCGCAGCTCAACTATTAACTCTTCCATGGCTGAAAGACAAGGAAAAAAAACCCAGAATTATTTGTTTTCCATTATTTAACAAAAAAAATGACAGAGTTAATTCTTATTTATAGCCATTCATAGCTGTTTTCTAGCATTTCTTAATCTGTGGTCCTCCCTGATGGAAACAGAACAGTGCACTGTATAGTCTATATATAGTCCACTAATGAGAACTACTGGCATTTATAGCAGTTATCTCAAAACTGATAAAGGAAAAACAGGGTTTTTTTCCACATACTACATCATCAGGCCAGCACTGGACAAAAGTAAGTGCAGGAGTGGTGGCTTTTCTATCAGTGACACTCTAGGGAAAGTCTCTCTTTCCATCTTATTCTGTTTGCTGTGGTAAAAAAAAAAAAAAAAAGAGCAAGTATTCCTTTTTGCTTTGTCTTTCTTTCAATTCCCAAAGACAAGCTCCCAATCTTTTGCAAAATTCCTTATTAATCCACAGATTCCTGATGATGCACCTCATATTTCATCCTGTTTCTCTTATTCCAAATCTCAAGGTTTTCCAATTCATTCTAGGAAAACAATGCATTCCTTCTCTTTATTCCTAGTATTTATTATTACTATTATTATTATTATTAAACTTTATAAGCACATTTCTACTTTTTTTTTTCCTTTCAAATTACCTCTGAGGTCTTGCATTGTCTTAATAACTGCACTAGCTAAGGCCATACACATAAACACACTTTAAAGCCTTAGTAACACATTCAGTGTTAACTGCATTTACATTTGGCCTGGTGTCCAGCACTGTGCTTCAAATATCTAATAGGGCATCATAAAGAAACCCTGAGCACAAGGAGACTTGTTTTTCCTGCTTATCTAAGCTTCCAGGTATGACACTGACTTCAACCAAGCAGTTGTAAAAGCTAATTTAACATTTTAATATGACAACACAGATGCACTATGACCTCTGGAGTATGACCTTCCAGCCCTAGCCAGTCTAAGATTCTATGATTCTATTATTCTATGAGATATATATCTATCTATATTATATATATATTTAATTTTTTTTTAAGTGCAATTTGCTTTTTTAATACTTTTGCCACTTAAGCAGAGAAGAAAAGAACTGCCATGGAGTGCATGTAAAATATTTAAGGAAATGAAAACACTTTTTTTTCATAAACTTGTAGGTACTCAGGAAAAAACAAGATTGCCTGTTGAAAATCTTCAGCTTATTTACTGAAGAATCTTCTTTTCTCCTTCCTAGAAATGTAAAGATGTGCTCAGAGAAAGTAATGGAGCTGACTGGTAGAAAATCCACATAATGCATATTTTCAGGAAGCAATCATTACTTTTGAAATGGAGACTCCAAATGAGAGGGTGATGCAACTCCCAAAGAAAAACATACTCCTCCAGTGAGAGATTCCCCTTGGAAATCTGACATCACCACAAAAGAAGAATAATCACCAGGAGGGTCTCCAAAAGGGCCAATTTATTTGACAGTCTTGGCTGGGTTCTCATTGCCAAAGGAATGACTTGGAAGTGGCAGGTGGTGAAAGGCAGGGTGGAGCCCAGGGATGGGAATCACAGCAGTAAGCAGATTTCAGCTCAACTGAGGAGCAAACTCACATTCCATCTTAAATGCTGAGAAGTCCATTCCATGCTCCATAGGAATTACAGCCCCCTGATGGGCTGCTGCAACTGCCACACACAAATAAAAAACCAATGAGACATGCAGCAGGGTTTCCAAGAGTGACTCTCAAGAGCTTTGAAGTTTGTCAGAGGACAGCACATAAAAATGAAACACACAGGCCAGCAGTGGAATACACCAAGGTAAAAATAATCAGAGGGAGGCAATTACATCACACTGCAGGTTTTGTTCCAAACCAGAACTGAAACCAACTGGGATTGCAAGAGCATGATGATGCAATTATTCCAAATCTACATTTTATACCTACTAGGCTATCATTTTAATTATTTTTTTTTTTAAGTTTTCACTTCTAATTGATTAAAAAAATGGTAGCAGCAGTGCTGTTACCCAGATGACCCCAAGGTTGCTTAAATCAGAAGAGGAGTTTGTTAAAATATTGGTCAGGCTGTTTTTTAGTCCCTCACCACAATTAGTCTCTCAACATTGCCATGCCACAAATGACCCCAAAGTGTTTTCCAGTTCATAGATTCATAGATTCATAGACTCCTAAAGAAATATGATTGGAAGTGTTCTTATTAATTAGTCTTGTCCATACAATAAAAACCCCACACAAATAAATGCACTTCACACTTGCATGTCTATTTTAAAGGTGTGCATACAAATGTACACAAAACTATCATAGAAATATGAATTAAAATTGAGCTTTAAATGTTTAGATCCTCTTGGTCAGTTCCTTGTACATTTCTGAACCAAATTTCTCTGGGCTTAAAGCTTCTGTTTGCTGTTTAGTTTGTTATTTACAGATGCTGAAGGCCAGAACAGACCATCAAGGTGATGCACTAGAAGAAATCACCTCATCTTTTTAGACCAAAAAGGATGGAGACTTTCATCTGACTCCTCCTCTGTTAGTGGACAGGCTTGGATTTACCTAAAGCTCATCCTCCAGGAAAGCCAAAAATCTATGTTAGTATTTTGAGTCTTATTTTCATGAGGTTGGGATCATCTATTGAACTTCCTGAACCAAATTTGACTGGATATATGGCTAATATTGAAACCAGATATATCATCTGGTTTTGAATCAAAACCAGTGTGTGAGCTGCATGTTTACACCCATTTCTATTTGAAATAGCATAATCAGCCTTAGTTTTGGATGTTGTCATTTGAATATTTTATTTAAAAGCTCATAACTGAATACTGCTGGGGAAACCATGTCTGTATTTTATAAGGATAAAAAATATCAGAGACACTATGAAGAATAAAGAGCCACAAGGAGAATAAATCCTTATGAAGAAAAACATAAAATCACTTAGACTCACTTCCACTCAATCCTGTAATTCACTTACCAAAATTGAGTAATTAATTATAAATTAACTTATAACTAAATGATTCATGACTACCATTAAATGGGAAAAGAATTTCACCTAGAAATACACCCAAGCTGAAAGCAGGCAATGATCTATTTGAATCCTCTATCAAAATCCTATCCACCAAGATATGAAAAGATTAAGTTTTTAGAACACAGAGTGAAAATACAAAGTTTTTTCACTAGGAGAGTTTTCTCTTGGTTGCACTGTCCCAGGAACAACTGTGCACAAGGTGTGATGAACTCTACCTGTTAAGTGTGATAAAAACCTGCTCCAAAATAGAGATTAGCATCTTGAGGGTATGTGAATCTACAGGAAAGAATAGTAACAATGGATGAAAAAGGGATGAACCTTAAATAGTAGATGAAGCCCTAAACGTGGAGCAAGCAAAACACTTAACTTGCCACCAGGGTGTTTTAACATCAAAATAATGCTATTTAAACCTCTCACCAAACTCCTAACAATCAGGTTTTGTTTAAAATTTGGAGCTCCCAAGACTGTCACAAACTCTCTTTCCAGACAGCTCTGGGGCAAAACACAGCTACTAAAAACTCCTCCTGTCTCATGCATATTTATGCTCGACCTCAATGAGCATCCAGGGATCATTTCAGACACAACTCAGATGCATCCATCTTTTTTCCTTCTTCCACACGTGGCATTGGCTGTTCCAGAAAAGCTATCAGAGTTCCAAAGGCTGCTGTTGCAATGCTCAGGTGAGAAAACAAGGGGTGGGAAAGCATTAAGGAATGTTTGGACAAGGAACAAGCTGCCAAAACCCTGCTCCATCAGTTACAGCCATGCAGTGAGTGATGGCAAGGCAGGAGTGGAGCTCATTAGCATCAAATAGATGGATAAAGAGATTCTTTTTTCAAGTCCAGAGCAGTGTTGAAGCACTGCCACAGATTTAGGAGTGGAATGACTCCTTTTAAGCAAGTTGACAGGATCACAGGATAAAAAAAAAGGCAGAAAAAAAAGGCAGAAAAAGGAAATAAAAAGGAAGAATGAAGAAAGAATTAAGAATATAAAATAAAAAAAATAAAGAAAAAAAGGAATAAAAAAAGAATTAAAAGGAAAAGATAAAAAATTAAAGAAAAAGGAAAATAAAAAGAAAAATAGGATTACAGGCATTTAGTGGACTCAGCAAAAAAATGTTCAAAAATGCTGATAACTAACTGCAGAAACTAACAGTGAACTTGATTTAAATGCTTTCTCTGGGAGTATGTTTTCAACAGGAGTTTTCTTTAGTTCCCAAATGAAACAGAGCTTGTAAAGCAAATGAAGATGGGTTTCACTCCAACTGGATGCCCAGCAGGCTGGGCAATGCTCTCATCCCCCCACTCCTGCTCATGGGGGGCACTCAGGCTGAGTTTTCAGTCTCCCATTACCTTACTAGGGCAGCAAATGGAATGTCTTGCATTCAGCCACCTGAGGGAACATCCTGATCAACACCAGCTTCACAAAGGGTTGGCTGTGCAGTCATCTTAGGCCTTGGATTGCTGGGTAAGGTCCTGGGTGGCTTGGGTAACAGTGCTGGCCAAAGCTCCTTCCCTGGTCTTTTTTATTCACAGGATCAGGGAGTGTCAGGGGCTGGAAGGGACCTTGAAGATGATCCAGTCCAACCCCCTGCCAGAGCAGGGGCACCTAGACCAAGTCACCCAGGAACAGATCCAGGGGGGGCTGGAATG
>JAOEGS010008501.1:2988-20923 GCA_025447755.1 Corythornis vintsioides | reverse complement strand
CCAGCAGTTCAGCTGGTCACTCTTATTTTAAGAGAATGATTTGCTCACATGGAGATCAAGAAAATTAGGAGCTGTCTTCATGAAGTTGATTTTAGCCTGGAGAAGGCTCTTGGAAGACCTCATAGCAGCTTTCCAGTCTCTACAGAGGGCCTGTAAAAAAGGTGGAGAGGAACTTGTTCCAAAAACATGAAGTCATAGGATAAGGGGTAACAGCTTAAAATGAAAGTGGGAAGATGTAGGTCTCTTCCAACCAAAATTACTCTGAGTATAAAAAAAAAAAAAAAAAAAAAAGAAGAAAAAAAAAAAAGAAAAAGGGAAAAAGAAAAAGAGGTTTCTAAAAATGGAAATTATAGTTTTAAATCAGAAATAGACCTGAATTGTTTTAGGGGAGAACAGCTGGAGGGTGGATGGCAGCTGGGAAGCTTCTGGTGAGGTTTGCTCTCAGCTCAGGTTGGCTTCTCCAGGATACTGAGGAAATCATGTGAGACACACAGATAATTCAGTTTTTCCATCCTTTTTCCTTCTGGGTCAAGGTTATATTCATCTCCAGGTTTCAGTGTGACACAGACAGCATAATTATAGTGAGGGTTATTCTACTGTGTCTGAAATACAGCTGAGCAGTGAAAGTCTTCTCAAAGCTCACAGGTCCAGCATGGTAACATAGTGACCCCTGAGGATGTCCCACTTACAGATGATACAGAGAATTCTTTTTCTGTGTAAAGAACTTTTCACATTCTAACCTTATTTTGTTATTCATGTATTTAATCACACCTGCTAGAAAGGTGTTTTCTGCACCAGTTGCAGCAAAAGCATTTTACTATTGATTCTTAACAATAGCTGGATGAGACTTCCAGCTCATTTCACACCAGAAATGAACACTCAGCTGTGTTAATGACTTTGAGGTTGGCTGGATTTCACAACTCATAACCTAAAGATGAACAACCCTATGTATCCAATTACTAACTGCATATTCCTTTGGTGTTCTGGCAGAAAAGGGAAACATTCTTAGAAAAATTCTTAGAAAAATTGGAAACCATTTTGTTTGTCAACTGAACTAAATAGCAGATTCAGTGGTTAAAAGAATACTCAAAAATTTGAATTGCCATGGAGTCAAATACACATCAAACTGTAAACTTATTCAAAATGTAGCTGTAGTCTTTCAAATTACATGCCTGACTCAACTTTTAAAAGTTCAGGAAAGCTTGGTGGCCAAGCAGAGAGATATTAATAGAATCACAGAATGTCAGGGGTTGGAAGGGACCTCTGGAGATCATCCAGTCCAACCCCCTGCCAGAGCAGGGTCACCCAGGGCAGCCCACACAGGAACAGATCCAGGCAGGTCTTGAAAGTCTCCAGAGAAGGAGACTCCAGAAGCTCCCTGGGCACCTGTGCCAGGCTCTGCCACCCTCACTGGGAAGTTTTTTCTCATGATGAGGTGGAAGTTGCTGTGTTTCCCCTTGTTACCACACTGGGCACCACTGACAAGAGACTGGCCCCTTCTACTGCACACCCACCCTTCAGATACACACTCCAAAAGTTTACAGACCATTCCACATTTCTGTTTTGTTACAATAATTTATGAATCAATGGCTTTTAACAGAAAATAAAGCAGCATTTGGTGAACACAAACTGCACGAATGAAGAACCTGGAGAGATTGTTTATGATGTGAGTGCTGGTTAAAATAACTACTGATGATATGGCTGTCTTCATGAAGTTGATTTTAGCCTGGAGAAGAGAGTAATCAAAACTAAAAATACAACAAAAACAGAAGGATGATGATCTACTACTGTGCATTTTAAATGATAGGTTTGGAAGTAAATACAGCTTTCTTTAAAGTTAGTCTAAGATTGCTTCTCTTCTCTGCTTCAAACTGAGGAAAGTCTTGTTGCTGTTACTGGGTTTGTTCCCCTCAATGCTCCAGCTAGAAAATGCTTCCTACTCTAATAAACACATTTAAAAGAGAAAATAAACACTCTGAAGACACACGAGAGTCCAAAGGAGTGAGGAATTAATCATTTCTCATTAAACTGGACTCAAGGACTTTACAATTTATGACAAAATATGAATATATTGAACAAACCCTGTTTTTTCCCTGGGAATTCTAAGAAAACAAAGGAGCAACTTCTCATTGCAAAGTTGATTTTGTGCACGTTTGTTGCTTAAGAAACACAAATCCCTTTTAGTCACCTTCACTGCCCTCAGCAGATGGGACACCTGGTGTGGCCACAAGTGTCTTTTAAGCACAACAGTATCTGGGTTTTACTCTATACCTTCCCAAAGATACCTTGATAACAAAGAAAATAAAATATCAAGGTTTTTATTGAGTCTCAGTGTCTAAAAGGCCAAAATAAGATCATTTCTCTGGTGGTAGCTAAGGAGTGACCCTTGCAGTGGGTACAAATATTCAGTGTAACTCCAGCTTCATTAAATATGGAATAATACTACTGCATTCCTGGGGGGTTTCAAGATTAATTCCTGTATAAATGAGGAACCAGTGGTTCAATGGTCAGATGGGGAGGCTGGAAATGGAGATTGCAGCATTTAAGTCTCTTCACTGCTTTCCAGTACAGCCCATGCTGGCATTAGTGAAGGTCTCTGTAAACACTAACACATTGACACCTTCTTTTCCCCAGTGTTGAAATCCTCTGGTGAAAGCATCACAAGTGGTCAGAATGCCAATAGTTTCCTTCAAACCATCACATATTACACAGAGTTTGCTTCTCAGAAAGGACAATCAGAGCCAACCTCCTGATAACAGAACTTCCAGAGATATTAAATTATCCTGTACAAACTGGCCCTCCTGTGCCACATTAGCTGATAGCCTGGAGTAAAAAAACCACTTTTCACACTGATTTTAAATGCATATATTAAATTAATTAATATTTAATATTCTGTTAATATTGATGCATTTACTCCCACCAACAAAAAGATCCAGCTATATTCCTCCAATCCCTAGTGCAATGTGGTGGCAGCAACACATCCCAAGCACCAGTTCCTTGGCTCTCTGCATTTGTGTGTTCTTTCATTCCTCATTTTTGTGATGTTATCACTGTCTCACAATTTCCAGGGAGCACTACCTAGCTACCTTTTTGACCCTGATATTAAATGTACAAGCTCCAACCTGGCTCTGTTACTTCCCTGAAAAGCTAAGGTTGGCATTAGAAAATCAGTACATCCTAATCACTAGTTTTTTCTAATAAGTAGGAATACACATTTTTTTTTCTATTATTTTCTAAACAAACTTTTCTAAACAAAGATATTGAAAGAGCCACACAGCCCATCTCTGCCAAAGCAAATCAAAATAGCCATCTACATGTAAATACAAGAAAAAGAGGCTCCCCACAAACTCCTCCAGCACTACTCCTCCACAACACCTTTCCTTGGAAAGGGAAAAAGCACATGGATGTCCTAGATGGTGAAAGCCTGTAAATATTCAAGTGAAATTGAGACAGAATCCTCCTTTTTCAATGCAGAAAAATTTACTACTCTTACCTCATCATTACTAAGAATTAGCATGGCTTTTGCAAAACATTCCAGTGGCCTTCCAAACTGCAAAACCTGCCAAATTCTTTGACTCAGTTGCCATAAAATGTTTCTAAATTGCTGGAAGCAGATCCAAATTTGGGGTTTTTATACATATAAAAGTATCCAAAGGATATGAGTAAAAAGCAGGGGTTGCTTCACCATGACTGTGACATGTGTTCCAGGGTTTCCGGGTCCTGTTCCTCATTAGGAGAAAATAAAGATGCAGATACTCAGAGATATTATGGTGGCTCCACAGATTTAGTCTCATCCTATTGTTTTTGGTCCTTTTCCCTTTCATCTAATCATCTGCATCTGGATTTCCCTAAGTAAATCCATGTCTTCCAAAAACCAAGGCAACTGAAGCAGTGCCATCAATCAAAGGGGGGGTTTTCTCTAGTAATATTAACCACACATTTTCCTCTTTGTCAACAGACTAAATTAGACCTAAGAGAAAACAACCCTTTGGACTGCTCAAAAATTCAGATCTGTATTTCTGTGAAATGTGGAGTATTTTTATCCTTTGGGAAGACAATATGACATAACACTGAATTTTTATAATATAAAATTGAATTTATTTTTTTTATTCTTACTCAGAATGTTTCACTGAAGCTCTCTGGGAGTTTTACTGTTTAAATAAATCTTTAGAGGTTATTCAGTAATTAATACCTTCCATATAATCAATCAACCAATCACCATGGAACTGGTATTTCAATACCTGCCATATCTTTTGCTGCAGGAACAGCAAAACTGCCTTACTGCTCAATGGACTGACTGGTTCAGATGGGGAAGGTCTATCAGAATTTATTTGGGAGTGATGAGGCTGTTTTGACCTCATTTGTAAGGAAAAACATTTTCACTTTTCTTTTACTGTCAGTTTTCAAAAAAGCAGAAGGTTTTGGGTTGTTTTTTTTCCTGAGCATGGTTTTTTTTTTATTATAATTTTTTAGTTTCTGTTTTCTTATTTGTGAATATCACAAATATTTATCCTCAAGCATCATCATAATGCAAATGTATTCTTTGAATTGCTTTGCTAACTATGTCCCTTCTACAATATATTTTGCTTTTTCATGGTCACCACAGGTATCCAGCTGGTTTTAGGCAGCAGCACAAGGAACTTCAGGATTTCACTTCAATATTCCTCTCCCTAAGGAGTGCTGGTGGGTGGTGTATTTCAGCTATTGCTTTGTGTTTCCCATTGCCATGGGTCTCCAGGTTTTTAAGACTCAAATTAGGCAGAGATCATTTCTGTGGGACTCAGAGTAGGAAAAAAAAATGCCCTTTTAGCATATAAAAATATAAATAGGATGACAAGAGAGAAAGATGCAAGAGCTCAAGAACCAAAACTGAAAGCTACTAGAAACCAGGTGTTATTGCCACTCCTCATCACCATTTTCAGCCCTCCAAAAAATGTATTTAAAAAAGGGAATCTTAGTCATTATCTCTTTTTGGTTTTGTAGCTAAGTGATATATTTAACACAGCTTGAAGCCAGTTATATTTATACAAGTGTGTGGATCTGACATGGAGAACCAAAGTCTGCCAAAAGGAACTGAACCATAAAAGTCACTGGAAGTTTTCAAGTTCCATCAGAGGGGAGAGACAGAGGTATCAGTGCTGTAGCCTCTCAAGGAAGCTCAAAAAGCAAGCTGGGCATTTGCTGGTTGTGTTTTCTCAGAAATGGTATTTCCACAATAATTCCAAGCAAACCTTTTTTGTGCTGAAACCACTTGTAAAGCAGCAGCAGAGGAAGCAGGATGAGACAGCAGAGGCTGGGGGGAGGAAGGACAGACCACACCACCAGAAGATGTCCACTTCAGCAGAGCCTCTCCAAACTTTGTGCCTTGAAATGTTCCACTGGATATTTTCCTCCTAAAAAGTCAGGCTTCAACAATCACAGATTTCTGCTTTTCTTTGAGTAGACTTGTCCTTTGCAAGTCATATCTCTCAGAGGCTGATAAATAAATATATATATATAATGAGTGGTAGGCTGTCTTGGTCCACTGATGCACTCTCAATCTCAACACAAGAAAATAAGCAAAGAAAAAAAGAATAATTCAAAATCTAAACTCACATGGAAAAGCTTTAGGTGAATATGAAAGTGTGATATGGAAAGACAGAACTAAGGATGTGAAAGTGAATCATATTTAGCACTTAAAGCTTCCTTCAAGATGTCAAAACCTCCTTGCATTAGTTATTGCCCATCATACTCTATTTAAGATGGAGAAATATAAGTTGTCAGGCCACTGTCTGAAGAGAGCAGCTGGGAAATCCAAACTACCCTCATGGAAAATGCTCTTTAATGATTAAAAGATAGAGGAAAATAAATGGATCTTTTGGGTGGGAGAGGGTTAGAACAACATGAGAACACAACACAATGTAAATAGCATTTGTTGAATTGAAAAACATGACTGAAATCAACACTGAGGAATGGTGGTGGCATCATTCCTCTCCAAAGTGAGATCAGCCACAACTATTTCATTCCTTCTGACAGTCCACCCCTTGCCCTCTGCTGAAGATGATGTCACTGTGCACTATTCACCTCCTTTGCTAAGTTTTAAACCCATTTTTTTCTGGTTCTGCCCACAGAAGACAAGGGGAACATTCCCTTTCTCTCTTTAGCAGCATTAACATATTTGAAGGCTATTACCATGCCTTTATTCTGCTATAAAAACAATGAAATCCCATCACCAACCTCTCCATCCAGCCTTCTGGTTACTCCTGTTGCTTTCCTCTGAAACCCTTCTTTTACCTTTAAATGCAAGCCACCCCTTACTCTTAAATTGTTTGTATTACTTAAACACAGGGAAGGGAGAGTCAGGGATGACATTTTTATAACTATTCTGGCTTTCTGCCTCTGCATAAGCAGCACAAAAAGTCTTCAGGGTTTCAGCACCAAATTTATCACAGCAAAGATGAAAAACGAGTGGGGAAAACCCACCCTAATTGCCTAGAATAGTAAATCTTTTTTTTTCCTCTGAGATTAAAAAAAAAGATGACAAAAGAGCTACAGATGTCCCAGCTTGGAGCTGCCTGAAGAAAGCACTTAGCTCCAGGTTGAGACACCCACATGCCAGGATTTTGGAGACCTGCTAACTCCTCCTCCATGCTATAAAAGTCAGTTTATTTATGGGTGGAATGATGGAAAGGGGAAGGATGCTAATGGATGACACAAATGAGGTGCTCAGGAGTCCAGCAGCAACAACCTTCATCTTGCACTTGCTACTTTTCTGCTTTAGCAGTGTTTTGAGTAACACTGGGGGAAAGAACATGACATCATCCATCACCTCCTGACACTGCTGCACATCTTCAATCTTAGAAGCTGCCCCTGTTCCTCTGAAGTATTCACAGTGGCAACACAGACACAGCCCAGCCAACCTTATCCTGTCATGATAACAAAGGTTATGCTGAAAAAACACTGCTTTGCTGAGATGATAAACGAGTAGCTTGTAAAGAAGCTGACACATGACAAAGCCTAATTAGGGAGTGGAAATACCAGGTTAGAGGCTCCTTTCTGTCTGACCTGAATTGCTACAAAAGTCTGGGGAAGAGGAAAAAAAAAATAGAATATTTACAAGATGAGACACTACACAGACCCTTCAAAATCAGCTCACCTCAATGGCATGGATCTTGGCACAGTTGCCAAGAATATTGCCTTCCCTTCTCCCCACTCATGGAAGCTCTACTGGTCTCCTTGCAGCTGGTGAGCCCCTGTTGGTGAGCTAAAAGTCTCATGGTAATACAAAAGGTCCCTATTTCTGGTTAGGATTTAAATGCCACAGCAGCTGAATCACAAGGAGCTCAGCCAGGCACAGGTAGCACTGACTTCAGTTGGCCATGAAGGGTACTCCAGAGCTCTCAACTAAGTATGTTTTGAAAGGCTTACCAGGAAAAAAAGCCTGCATTGAGCTTCAAGTAACTGATCTTTTCCCAAAACCCTCCTTTCTTGCTCCTTTATCACCAGAAATAAGTGTTCCTCATTAATGACTCAGACTAATCACATCAATTGCTGCTGAAGTAGGAAGCAATCAAGTTCTTAGGAAATCTGTCTGGTGCTTGTCAAGGAGCAGCAGTTCTGACATCAGCTGTAACATGGAAACCCAAGAATACAGCTAGAAGAGTCAGAAAAGGTAATTCTGACAGGCTAAGAGTTTAAATTCAGGAGTTATTAATCTACTTCTTTTCAGATTGACATGAGAAAAAGAATATACTCCGTGAGGGAATTAGATGTACAGCTGAACATCAAATACTCCTGTTGATACTCTCTCCAACTTGCTCCTTCCCCTCCAAGTTGCTCACAGGGTTCTTTCAGCTTAGAGAACATTAGAGAACCAGTGATCCTTAGGGAAGGCTGGACCTCATCCTCAAATGCTCTGAGAAAACAACAAGCAGTCACTTTGAGATACTGAGATGACTTTTCAGCACAGTCTGTACAACTGAAACACAAGTGTACAAATAATGTTTGTATTTCAAATTAGATGGTCATTTCTGCCTTTTTTTTTTTTTTTTTTTTAATCTCCCTGCCTCTCCTGCAAACTGTGGTTTTCCAAAAACTTTTAAGTTTACCTGTGTCTGAGCTGCTGTAAATTTACATTTCTAGTGAAGCAACAGCCTCTGGTGTAGATGTCACACTGGTTTCCACTGGAAGAGCCCTCTGCACATGGTCTAGTCCAACATAAGTGCATATATATGTGAGTGCATATACAAATACACACAAAAATCTATGTACACACGTGACTCTCCTCATGTTGGGGTGGGAGAAAACATCTCCCATCTCCTGGGTCAGGCACTAGGGATGCAGCAGGAAGGTTGCAGCTCATGCCAAGCTCCTCAGAGAGAAGTCCCTGTTCCTGTGGGGTTTCAGTTGTTTACAGTAGCTATGTGGAAAGGAAAAATAAGGATGTTTTTATTCTGCAGCACACTCAGCTTCTTGGAGCATGCCCTGGAAATGTGGGGCCAAACTGTAACACAACACTGGCAGGTAAACCATGGTATTTATTAAACACATATGCAAAATGTTTCTGTGTGTTGGAAGTGCACTCAGGCACTCTGAAGTTCTGAGGTGACTGGAGGCACTGTCACCAAGAGCCTAAACGTTGGAATGGTTTTCAAATGAAAGCAATAGCTGCAAGCCAGTTCCCATTGAGCTTTCTCCTCCCTGGGGCAGTGCATTCCTAGCAGGGGTGTTATCCCACATCTCTGGGGAAAGCATTAGCTGCTCTGATAACAGTGCAGCTCTGTGCTCCTGCAGACTACAAAGCAACCATGCAGAGCAGTAAAGTTCAGTGGGGATATTTCTGTGAGAATTAAACAGCCCAGTAGTTATTTCATGTTTTACATTAGGGACATTGTTTATTTTCCCTTCTGAAATTTGGCTTCAGGTCAATAAATACAACAGCAGCAGAGATTTCTTTTTACTTCCCAAAATAATGAAGCAGTGGGCTACCACACCCACCCTTCTGCTTTTCATCCTTTCTACTTTGTGCTTCTACCTGATAATTAAACAGAAGAGACTGAAACTGGATAAGCAAATGTTCTAATGGAGTCATGCACACAGTTATTCACTTCCACTTCCATTTTCTGATGGATTTTAACTCTTAGGACATTGTTCTCCAAGTGACATCAGGTACAACTCCTATAGGCTCTTTTTCTGGTTTAACCATATTAATCCTTGCAGAAGCAGTCATAATAATAGAAAATATATATGTATTCTTACAATATAAGATTAATTTAATAAATAGTTGCTGGAAAAATAGTTGACATGTATTTTGATTTGTGCTGCAACAACCAAGAGAAGATGGTAACTTTAAGTCCCTCCTGGCATACCCTTTAAGGGTGGAGTATGGAAAGGTGAAAAGCTTTGGTGCTTCCAGTACAGGAGAAAACTGAAATATATCTGAAATGATGAGAATAAATCTCTGCTGAGGGCTTTCAGAATTGCCCTGCAATATATTTTTAATATATATAATTTATTTATTTTTTCTGTAGGACACTGGCAGTGGAATAGCAACAGGAAAAGTGATATGCATCAGCTAGTCATCTATTAAGAAGCTGAGACCAAATCTCCACAGACATATCTATGGTCAGCAAATGAGGCTGCTTGAAGAAAAAAAAAAAAAAAAAGAGATTATTCCATCCATCTGGAGCTGAGATCCTGCAAACTCTTGATGTAGGGTTGTTGAATATCATATAACCCTATTATTCCAGAACTACACTTGCAATACACTAGATTACTAGCTCAGACCTCACTACCTTCCAGGAGAGACTAGCTGCAAAATTTCAGCTTCTGGTTCATTAACAGACAAATTTCAGTCCCTGCATTTAAGCCCATTGGGAAATTCAAACATATATTTGATTGAGTCTCATGGGCAAACCCCATGGAGTCATTTGAATGCTCTTCAGTGTTTACAGTTTCCAGCCATCCCTATCTAAAATATTCTCACTAAATTCTAGGAAAATTATTGCTCTATTAAGAATTATAAATATATATAATGCATATAATATGTAGTATAATTTAGTGTATATATATATAAAGTTTGGTTAAAATACAGCCTTTAAGGAGATCAGTTTGCAATACAATACTTTATGCATGGATTTCTGCTAAAGAAAGCCATATTTCTTCATTATCTATGTCTATACCTCCTGCCCAAATCTGAAGTATACTTAAAAACTTCAAGTTTTGGTAATAAATTCAAGCCCAAATTCATCATTACTCAGATGTAGGATTTCTAGTTCAATGGATTAGTAAATTATCAGTCATCCCAGATACTCTGGGACCAATATGCAAATTACAAAGCAGAGAACTCCAATTATTCAGCAACACTCAGAAATACACCTCTAAGAATTTTATACCATAAAACCCATTTTCCAAGGATGTTTTCACTGAGTCCCATGAGCCTTCAGAGAATGGAAATAACCCTCCAATGATGTGACAGACATTTTGTAAGCACTGGTACACCCAAACTAAAAGTAGAATAACCCACCTATCTGTGCAAATCCAAAGAATGATCATCTTGTTTTAAACCTCCTGAATAAATTCTTTTCCTTCAGAAGAATTTTATAGGGTTTGAAAGTAGGGAAGCAGAACATTTAAGCTTTACAAGTGGCATTAACCTGAGTAACTGCCAATGCTCACAGAGTATCTGAGCAGCCTGCCTTAGGCTCAAAGCACAGGGAGAATTTTAGGCTTCCTAAAGCAGACCTACAGAACAGATCAGATTAATGACATCCTAGAGAAGCAGATTTCTACCCCCTGGTTTCAAAGAAGTCTAGAGGGAACAAGCTCAGCTGCAGACCTGCTCTCTTGAGTGTGGCTGGAGTCTGGCAGGGTGGATCCCACTGGAAGTACCTATCAGCTTTCACATGCCTTTAATTTGAAATTCTGATCCTGTGTCTCCTAAAATGAGAGTGAAAAAAGAGCTTTCTCATTACAATAAAGCTATTTAAATATAGTTACACAGCTGCTTAACTAAGCATAACTTCTATTCACACACATATTTAACCATCCTGTTATTACTTATCATTTTGATGTCCTCTTTTACCTGTGCTTAACCAGTTTTGCTGAGAGCAGCAATGTCTAGACTTCAATATTCTGCAGCACATATTAACTGGCACCACTGGGAGCTCCAGCAGAGCTCAGTCTCCTGCTTTCTTCCACTCAGCATGCACATGAGGCTGGGGTTAAAAGCACCAGGGACAGGCAGGACTTGTGAACACAGGATGACACTTGGCTTCATATTCCCATGTTTTCAAAACAGATGGTCCAAGTGAGTTCTTTTCTTAGTGCCTTGCAAGCACCCATGGTTGAGTCCTAATTTAGAAATGAACAGATTAAAACCAACTGTTTCTCCTCAGTTACAGAGTGTATTTCCAAATGCTCATCTCATCAAGATCAGTAAATGTAACATTACTTGCTAAAAATGAATTCACTTTTCACTTTGCCTTTGGTTGCACATGTCAAGTTGCATTTATTTCAAGTTCCAATCCATACACCACTGAATTGGCCCTGCAGAAGTTAGTATTTTTCATCTGGAAACCAACAGCAATCTAACCTAACAAGTGTCTTAGTAATAATCCAACCATAATATAGCAAATAATGTGTGGTGACACATTATTTATTACTAATTTTACACATTATTTATTACTTAATTTACACAATACACAGTTCTTGCCTTGAAAGATTCTGAAAATGGCTGTTTTGGGTTGGGTCCTGTAAAGTTCATCTAGTCTAACCCACAAAGAAGGCAGAAAAAAACCTCTGGGAAAATAAAGAAGCTAGGGCAAAAAAAACCCAACTATCCAAATCAATCCCTTTGCTAATATTAATATACATTTTACAGTTGTTTAACTAGCTTAATAATGTCATTTCTCAGCCCTCACACTTGGAACAGATGGGATGCAGCTCTCTGATCCTTAAATTAAAGAACATGCAGATTCATGCTGGCAAAAGCTTTTCATCAGCCAGGACACAGAGTCTAACACCAACAGAATTTTAATTCAGTGGCAATTCCACAGTGTGATCAGATAAAGAAAGGAAAATAAGAATGTCCTCCAAAAGCCTGGATTCTAGGAAGCTTGGCTACTAGTCACAAGCCAGCAGACAAGCTGCAGTGTGGAAGATAATGGCAGCAGACAATGAAAATTCTCAGTCAAACAGCTCTCTGCTGGTGTTCAGGGATTTCCCAGCACTCCTATTATTAATCCCAAGTCCCTGATCTTTTTTTTTTTTCCTAGCCATTGACAAAAATTCACTTGCCTTCAGGCAGAGGAAGTTTTAGGCAAGGATGCTGTTCCATAAGCACAGGAAGAGGCTCTGATTATAATGCCAAATTATAAACTGAATTAAACATTGTATTAGGTTTACTACAGTATAAATAATTCCATAGGAAAAAGCACTTTACATGTGAAATCAGCCACTGCTGAACATTTATTTTTCCAGGTGGCTTGCTTTGGTTTGATTCCATGTGTGCCCACAGCCCAGAAAGCCAACTGTATCCTGGGCTGCATCAAAAGAAGGGTGGTCAGCAGCTCAGGGATGGGATTCTTCCCCTCTGCTCTGCTCTGGTGAGACCTCACCTGGAGCACCATGTCCAGCTCTGGAATCCTCAACACCAGAAGGGCATGAATGTGTTGGAGCAGGTCCAGAGGAACTGGGGTTGTTCAGCCTGGAGAAGACCCCAAGGAGACCTTATTGAAGCCTTTCAGTTCCTAAAGGGAGCTTGTGAGACAGATGGGCACAGACTTTTTAGCAAGGCCTGATGGTTTTAAACCTAGAGGGGAGATTTAGACTAGATAGCTAATAAAAAGGATTCTTTTTTTTGCAACAAGGATGGTGAAACACAGGACCAGGCTGCCCAGAGAGGTGGTAGATGCCCTATCAGATGCCCCATGCCCAGAAATACCCAAAGTCAAGTTGAACCAGGTTCTGAGCAACCTGATCTAGTTCCATTTCTCCCTGATTACTCCAAAGGGGTTGGACTGGATAACTTCTAAAGGCCATTTCCAACCTAAACCATCTCTGATTCCATCATTCTGTTCTTTACAGTTCAAAGTGTCACTTTCCACTCCTGCTTTGGACAACTGCTGGTGAAAGTGGAAGATCTGGTTCCTCCCTACAAAAAATCCCATTAGAGAGAAATGACAAAAGGAATTTAACATTCTCCTGGGTAGGCTTAGCTCAGAAAACGTCCATTAATTACCATTTTGGAGAATTAAAAAGCCTTCTTGTCATGCCCTTTGTTTGCTTTCATGTAGTCACACCCTGACAGAATCTATTAGCACGAGGTAGAGCTGGTCAATATTATTCTGTGCCTTTCTCAACTGTGCCAAAATACTCTGTATTACTGACTGTAGCAAAATCAACCTGTGAAGTGCTGTGCTAAACAGAGCCATGCTTCACTCCACCCCTCCCAGAGCTGCTAAGAGCCTTCTAGAATGACACACATACCTGGAGTTGCTTTATTGCACTGGGTGCAGCCAAACTGAAGAGGGGAAGGATTATTTGGGCAGGCTACTGGATGGTCATGATCCCTTAGAGCTGACCCCTGTGAACACAAAGCCAAGTGCAGTATCTCTGTGGAGACTCCCAGCATGTCTCACATCTGTGAGGTCACTTGCACAGCTCTTCTTTTAATAATAATAATAATTTTAATAGCCAATTGTGTAGCATTACATGTCACTGCTCACATAAGGAGTAGAGAGGGCTGTAAAGCAGCAGGTGAGATGTTTGCTCCACTGCTTGACAGAAGGGGCAGGTGAGTTAATGCCCATAAAGCAGAGATCAAAAGTGCTGTGGCAAGTGATCTTTATGGATATAATGCCCAGCACTGCCCCAAAAAAGCAAGTTTTCCAGGTCAAGGCAATAAATGCTTGTTTAGGAGTGCTCCTAAACTCCCTTTCCAGTTCCTACCCTCCATCCCATCTCGTGAAGTCATTACTTTTGTGTAAGTTATTAGCATGTGAAGAGCTCAAGGACTGAGCTGACTTAAAGCAAACTCAAATGAAGGTTTGATCCCTATTTGGAGAAGTCTTTTTTCTTCATTTGGTTGGTTTTCTTTATAGCTGGCAGAATGACAAGCTCAGAACAGCTGGGTTTTTTAAGGGCTGCTGTGTCAGGAAACTTCTCCCAAATGATCCCAGGTCTCCAAACAGATTTCACCCTTTGCTCTCATAAAGTACAATAAACTTCAGAGCAATCTGAGTTTGCACTTAGATGCTGGAGCCTGCAGATGAGCTGACCAGAAAGCAGAAAAGAATTCCCCAGTGCAAGTACAGCAGAGCTAGTCCCACATTGCTTAAAAAGAGATTACTGGGGTAGGAAAAATGAAGTTGGAGGAGTTGAAAAGCACTGAAGTAGTCTGAAAATCCCCAAACATCCTAACTCTTGAAGACATCTTTCATTTTCCTGGTACTTTAATCAATCTTTCATTGTTTTCTTTGGGGCAGACAGTCACATGGGGCCTTCTCCAAGTATCTCTAATTGTCCTTAATTTGTAGAGAGAGCTACTGTTTACAGGAATGCCTTAAATGCAGCTTATTTTGTACACTCAGATCACTGTTACATAGCTGGGCTGTAAGCAAGAGAACATGAACATGAGAGCAGTGGAAAAGTCAAGGGGGTGGCAGCTCTCAGCAAGATTCTCCACAGATGCAGAAAGTAGACTTGGCATTTTGTAAACACTAATAAAGCAGAAGATGCAGAAGGATGTGCAGGAAGGCTCCAAGCTGCAGCAGTGGAGGTTGCCAAGAGGGCTGCTTCTGGGGGCAGAAAGGCTGATGTGGGGTCAGCACACACACCTCCTGAGCTGACTTCTGCTCCTCTTCAGCAGCCCCGTGCAAACACACACACAATCCCAAGCACTCACCTCACCAACAGCACAGGAGAGGATTCATTTGAAGCTGAGCACTTGCAAAAACCCTCCTCTGAGCTCCCAGGAAGGAAGGGCAGGACACTAAGAGGCTGCAAAAAAATTGAAGCAAGGACAGCAGAAAGTCCCAGAGCAGATGAAAAGTTCACAATCCACAGGAACAGACAAACTTTCCCAGAGAGGGAACAGCTCTTCCTTTCCCCAGAGGACACTTGTTTTGTTTATCTGAGGATTCTGGTGTGTGCTTTCAGCTGTCTGGAAGTTTGGGGGCTTGTTTTCATTCATTTCTGAAGTGTGAGACTTTCTGAGGCTTTTTTGTTTTGGTTTTGCTTTGTTTGTTTGTTTTTTTAAGGTCCGAAACTGTGGTTTTTTTGTTGCTTTTTTTTTTCCTTTGAAATGACAGCTTGTTAAACACCCCTTTTTTTTCAGCAGAAGTAACTAACCTTGGAAATAGGATTGTTTTTCTAAGCAGGTGGGGTCCCACCCAGCTCCACTCAGCATTATTCACACTGGCCCTCATCCACAAATTTCCCCAAGACTCTTCAGGGTGGATCTCATTCCTGTTAAACTAAAAACAAAATGTCATGGCCTGACCTGGCCTCTATCTCCTTTCAGCTCTTCTGCTTCCTCCTGCAGGACCCACCAAGCACTCATCATCCCCCATCCTAGGAGAACTTGTGGCTTTTCATGGTTCTAATGGCAAACACATGGAGCACACAGAGTCTTTTTTTCCTCCTCCGAGAAGCAAATCTTTTCACCTTCCAAAGCATATTCTTTGATAATCAGTTAGCTCCTAATATTTTCAGGTATTAATTTTCAAATCCCTCTGCCAAGTGGTTGTGCAGCTGCTGGAGCTCATGGTCCAGAGTTTCAGCCTCTCCTAACCCCACTCCCTGCCTGGGCAGAGATGCTGGGTTGAGACCCAGGGCTTGATGCCAGCTCAGATGGGCACCACTGGCACACAGTGGTGGGCAGCACCTCTGAAACCACCCAGGGACATCTGTCAAACCCTTCCCCTTGACTGTCAAAATGCTCTGGGACAGCACCACTTTGTGAAGAGGGACCACGTGCAGCATCACCTGGGGCAGGCTGGTTTTCAGTCATGTCTGCTGGTGTCTGGGGCAGGGGCTGAAAGATCTTTGAGTCCAACCCCTGGGGTTGTTTCTACCAAAAACTGGCTGGTTAGGTCATACCCTGCTGTTGGTCATCAACTTGAACCTCTAGTTCTTAACATTTACTTGAGAATCTAACAGTAAATATATGTATTTATTAGCAATGAGCCATTTTTCCCTCAGAAAACCTGTGTGACAAAGCACCTCTAATACATATTAAATATACACTATAAACTTGTCTCTGAAAGAACCCTCCAAGAGCCTGCAAAGGAACACAGGCTCCCACAAAAAAAAACCCTCTTAAGCTGAGAAAACTACATTATTTCATATTATTTCTTATATCAGAGAAAACACTTCTTTATTCCCTCATCTTTTTTTGTGTGCAGAAAACACCTAAATGAATCTAACAGCATCACATCCTTAGGAAAAATAATGGTGAGGATTAGCTTGAGACTGGAAAGCACCAGCTGAGAGAAGCTGAAGCTGCAAAGAGTTGTGATTTTCCAGTGCCTCTGAGCATAGGGGAAGCCTCTTCCACTGCTTTCCAATCATCATCAGTCATTACTCAGCCCAAAAGCAAACAGCAAAAACTGAAATGTGCCTGCAAAGCTGCCACACACGGGCAAAAACTCACTCCTGGTTGCTTCAGTTTCAACAAAAGCTAGAGCAGCTCCCATTGTTTGTTTGTTTTTCCCCCCAGACTAGACAGCATGTGGCTCATGAGGCACATGGAGAGATGGGAGAGAGCTGCTGCCAGCTCTGATTGATGACAGCACCAGGCAATGCTCTGGAGGTCACAGTGCAATTCCCTCTTTGCAGCTGCTCCTGTACAGCCAAGTGCAATCTGGACCTGCTAATTGCTAATAACAGGGAAATTCCCTCCTTGCCTTGCCTTGCCTTCCACTTTTGAAGATCAGGAATGCCACTGGCACATGGTACTGATGAGAGACCAGATAAGAGTCAAAAAGATACTTAAAAATACTTTTCATGGGCAAAAAAACCCAACAATCAAATGCACCCCCAGCAACTGGCCAACTATTGAGTCTTTATCCTTCTGAAGACTGTGCCTAGCAGCAGTTGATCATGACAGCAGTGAATGAAAGAGCTTTTACTATTTGCCTCTCTGCAAAACCCAGATAGCATACCACTGCATATCCTCCTTGAAGGAGTGCTCTCTGATAATGTGAATATAGGAATTCATCTCCTTTGCCAAACTCCTCTCATTTTAAATGAGCTAAGGAAACCTGCTCATTAAACTGGCTACCAGCTCAGGATGAATTCAGCAAGTCAGAAAACCAGTCAGCCAAGCAGGACACCAAAAATCTTCTTTTCCAGAGATGTTCAGATGTGCTTAGGAGTGGCAAGAGACTGTGGGGAATTCACAAACATGATATAATGCCAGTCCCCTAATGAATAATATATATTTAGTGCAACTCACAGCAATTACCTCACATATCCAAAGTGTTGTATTTCTTCTGTTGTAAAATGCTGTTATCTTTTGAGACATCAGCTAGATTACAGATTACATGGAAACCACAAATGTAATTTTTTTTTCTGACTCTTATTAATGGGTGGAAATAGTTTTATTCAGCATTTTGTACTCATATTTTGGCACAATAAGGCCATTACAGACATCTGTCCTAGAGAAAAGCAGCCTTTATCACTCAGCTCCAACAGACATGACTGCAGAGAGATGCTGGCAGCAGAAACCCCCCAGATAGCCCAAAAAATCCCACCACTGTGTCACCATGAAAGGAATCAGGCACTGATTTTTTCAATGCTTATTTCTTTTTACTAGCATCAGCATGTGCTTCATGACCTGGAGAGTCAAGAGGTGGCTTTTAATCAGGCATTAAGAGCAATTTAATCTATATTATCTATATTTAATCTATATTAATCTATAATCACATTCTGCAGTGCAAAGACAATATCTTAA
>JAOEGS010008499.1:173651-186144 GCA_025447755.1 Corythornis vintsioides | reverse complement strand
TAATTTTTAAAAGTAGCCTTTATGCAAAAATTTATCAAAAACAAAGGGCTGCTTTCTCTCATTTGTATTCTTCATGGAATTACAGCCTAATTCAGAGGCATCTTTCCACATCCTCTTCCCACTTGTTACCACCAATCCTATTTTGAGGCCAGATTCTAGTGCCTTAGAAGTTAAGCAGTGTGCATGCTGAAGGATTGCAAATGAACTCAGCATTTGCTAAAAGCAAGGTGCAAAAGAATGGGTGGTTAATAACTTTCTGAAGCCGTTTGTTAGTCAGAGCAAGCAGAAGTAGTAACTCAGTAATGTAGCCAGCTGAGCTAATTAAATGTGCCCTCAGCCCAACATCTGTCTTCATAATGATCTTGGTGCTGTTAGGCACCCACTGCCTCATGCTTTTATGCTCAAATTAATGATGATATCCAATGGATAACATTTGTAAAGTTGAGAAAATATCTAATTTTTGTCATCTTGATGAAATCTACTGAAATAAAGGTATGGAATCTTCTGGCCATTCCTCCTGCTATTATTTTCAAATTGCATATGTGATATCTGCACTGTACAGTCTCTCTTCTTACATGCAGTGTTCAAAGATGAAAATACATGTTACAAAAATACATCAATCTTGTGAAATTCACAAATTCCCATATTTTATTTCTAAATCTCATTGACATGGATCTGTTCCTGGGTGACTTGGTCTAGGTGCCCCTGCTCGGGCAGGGGGGTTGGACTAGATGATCTTCTAGCTCCCTTCCAACCCCTGACACTCTGTGATCCTGTAGCTGTACTGTCTGTGATCTGCCCCCACCTTAGTAAGTATTTTCCATGTACAAACCCTTTTATCACATTTTAAAACTTTCAAAAGTTAGAACTTTTAAATGCACAAGTAGTTTTTAACCCTGCTAATCCTGAGCGTGCTGGATCTAACGTGATCATTTTCAGTGAGGAAAATTTGAGACTGCTTTAGGTGAGAGGAGAAAATATTACTTTCTTTTAAATAATTGACATATTTTAGCATTTGTCAGGCAGGCTGTTCATATTAATAGAGTTTTTTCTTTTTGTCAAATCATTGACTATGGCATTTTTTTTCCCCCCAAAGTTATCTGCAGTTCCCTCTCTGCAGTTGCTTATCTTTTACAACCTGGTCTCACTCTATTCAGAGTGAGATGTGTTTTCACACCAATTATGATAATCTATATAGCTAACCATCTCTGCCAGCTAGTTTCCATGGCCTTCTACCACAATTACTGTAGAACAATATAGTACAGAAGGTAATTCAGAGACTCCTGCTCTAAATTTCCCTTATACTATTTATTGAAGACAGATATAATTTAGAGGCAACGATAAATGCTATAGGCTGAAGGATGTTGTATTTTCAATTGATTGTTCTCTGCAAGGCTTGGAGCTCCTTCTCTATCAAATATTAACAATTAGAACTTTATTCTCAGCCTCTTTGACTCAGCTGTTATCTCCAAAATAATAAATAGAGGGTGGGTTTTTTCCTTCTATGCTGTGACTAAGCTGTGACTAAGCTGTCTCCTCCATCACTGTAGTGACATCTTTAGGGACTTGTGTGATGTTCCCTCTCATTCCAGTTTATTTCCAATGGGAAACCCTCAGTGTACTTTATTAAAAAATATGCCAACTTCCAAGTTAATTATTGTGGCACATAAAGAATAAAGAAAATTTCACATGTTAAAATGCTGATGGCAGTTCTTTTAAGAGCAGAAGAATCTGAGATCATTTTGTCATCTAAAAGTGAATTTGCTAAACCATAAAAACTTAAGGAAATTTCCAAGAAATATAAATATTTAATGCACAATACATCTCTGAAGCTCTAGTTCTGTGGCTTTCTTTGAAGAGGGCAGTGGCTAATAGGCAAGCAGGGTTAATAATGAAATCCAAGTGTGAGAATGTTCTTCTATGTTTTGGAGCTGAAGGGCAAAATGAACATAATTGCACATTAAAAGATTTTCAGAGGCACCCATCATCTCAGTAACAGATCTGCTTCTACCAGTTTGGGCTGTAATTAGGAGAAAATATATCCCTCAGACAGGAAGGAAAAATAAACAACAATCTGTGTTTGCTGTTCTTGAAATGAACTGATGGTTAATTAAATGTTTGACCAATGAAAAATGTCACTTATTGTGATCTGAAGTTTGTTATACTGAGTTCTAGCAGTTTTATGAAAAGAATGGATTTCAAAGGCTGTGCCCACGGAGAGTGTAGTAGGTCATAACAGTGCTATAACAAGGGATAAAAGGAAACATATCAGCCACTCTCATCATGTGCTGTTTCTAAATTAAGAGAAAAATTACTACTGAAATCAGTGTTATGATGACAGTGGAGCAGAAATGTGTGTCCTGACTACAAGAAAGTTGTTTCATCTTTAGGTAAACGGTGTTCAAAAAATGAGTGGGTTTTGTTTGTTTGAAGGGAAGCTCCCAGAGCACTCAGTGCATTGGTGGAGCATGGGAACTGGTGTACAAGCAACCATCATGGTCCTGAGGGCAACCTCCTGCTTCAGGGATTCTCATGGCTGGGCTCAGGACCAGCTTCTGCTGCAGCTGCCATGCCTTGAATCCGAGAGCTGTGCAAGAAGAGCTCTGCAAGGAAAAGCTCTAAGGAGCAGTGGCTTCCCCACCTCTTTGCTTTTAGGATTCCCCTCTCATCTTTGCCAGAGCTACGCTGCAGATCTGCCAGTGCCTGGTCATGTACCCCTGACCCACTGACTTCATCTCCTGGCTTGAGCTGCTACCTGCCTTACTGCCAGGTCAGATGGTCCAGAGCAGAAGATTGGCATGGGTCATCTTGCTCACTATGGACCTGTTGGTGAGATTCATACCCTGTCTGCCTTGCTTTCACTCTAAGCTCCCAGCAACTCTTCCCTTGCAGAGCAACTCCTTCTTTCTGCTCCTTGACAATAGCTTTCTAAAAAGGATGTCACCAGAATCAGGTGAGAACAGCCCTCTTGTTTTCTGGCCAGCAGCCACTTTCAACACATGCCTAGGGCAAACATGCGAGAAACCTGCTAAGTGTGGGATGATATCTGCCTGGGCTGCTTTCCAGTCATCACTACTTTCATAAATTCTTTATTGAGAAGCTGCAGCTGTGTTTATCTTCCCTCTATTTTCTCTTTTTGAACACTTCCCTGCTTCCCTCCCTCTCTGTGAAACACAATGATGTGTATAGTGGAAGGGTGTGAGGAAGGACTTTTTGTTTGTACTGCCTGGTCACTGCAGTAGCTTCATTTTAAAACATTTTTTTTTTGTACTGTGAGAATGATGTCTGCTCATCCCTAGTGCCAGTTCTACCACACATTCATTTGATGGACTTGCACTGTACTGCCTCTGAGCTGCCCTGCAATGCTTTTAGCCTTTTACTCTGAGATTAGATAGGAAGCAATACATGCTGTATTCAAATGTGATGCACCATGGATTTCTGTAGTGGGAAATGTTAGTTGCAAAATCATTGATTCTTACTTCATGCTATAGCATTTCCTAGCATTCTGTTAGCAGGTTTTGGCTATTTTTTTTCCTGAAATCTGAGCTGATACCTGCAGGAAGTTTTCCAATCCAGCAAGGCAATAGCTGATTTATTGCCCTTTATTGTATAATCATAGAGCTGTTTTTATTGATCTTTGTTTTTATGTTGTTGTTTTTCCAGGAGCATTTTATTATTTGAATAACTCAATTACAAAATAACTTCTCCCGTTCTAAGCAAATTCTGGAGATAATTCTAGGATGTTCTCATGACAGCATGTTGAAATTAAATCTGTTGCAGAGAATTAAGAAATCACTATCCAGAGTTTACTTTGCAAGGAGAAGTGAGCCATTCAGCCATAAATAGGGGAAATCAGTTATAGCCAGGACTCATGTCATTTGGAACTTCAGGAAGACAGTGGTTTGGACATTGCACTAACACTGATAAATAAATGTTCCCAGCAGAAGGTTCCACCAGGACCTCTCTGCTGCCTTATAAATACTTCCACTGTTTATTCCTATGAAATACAATTTTTGTTTGTTTGTTCCCAAGTCAATTGAGCTCCTACTGTATGTCTGCTGTATTCTGGCAAAGTCAGGAACTGCATTTATAAAGGAATATCTAGAAGTAATTGTATACCACTGCCCCTTTTTCCTTTGCTTATTAAACAGATAGGTGATATGAGAGATCACTGAGAAAAGCTTTTATGCAGAAGGAAGGGTGCTGTCCTCCAAAATGGAAGGCATTTATCAACACAAATTCTGGCTTCAGAATTTTTCTGTTTATTTTCAGCAAGAGACCAAGGTCCAGCTGATATCTAGTAGGAAGCAACTTCCCAGCAGTACTCCAAAGATCTGAATGAAAGAGCATGAAATGTACCAAGAGGTGATGCCATCTGTTGTCCTGATACTGGTTCCCATAATACCATCCAAATCAGTGGTATCTAATCAGTATCCTTCCATTAAAGGGAAAGCTCATTCTTTATAGTGAGAGAAACTAGGTATCCACAAGAGCTAAGCTATACTGGCCTGTGGCTCACCAGCTTCACAAAGCTGGAGCTGAGTGGATGATGGATTGTGTGTGTGTCTAAACTGATAGCTTGCCTGCCCACTTTCAGCCCCAGAAAATAACTTGCAGGTAGGTGGCTTTTCACTGCACCTGAGTCTATCTGCAGATGAGTTATTTGTCTCCTTCTCCTCCAGGGCTGCAGATGGTACCAAGGCCTGTTACTTCAGGTTTCCTATTGCTTCCTCAGCCTGTCTGAACTAATCAGTCTCCAGGAGAGGAGCTATGTGAGGTCACTCCTCTGTACAGGGTCCTGTACATGACACAGTTTTGAGATGTCACTGAAATAACCCCATCATATTATGGATTTTTTAAGGAGCCAGTATAATTTTCCCCACTAAGTAAAGCATTACCATGATTTCACTTGTTAAGGTAATTATAGGTATGGTGCATATTTGGCTTCTTGCTTCTTTTGAGAGACTGGAAATTAATGAAGAGTTAGAAACAGGCTGTAGTTACATACGATGGGGATTTAATGTAGAAATCTCTAATATATTTTTGCCATTTTCATGTTCAATGGATAACTCTCAAAGTCCCATTGCAGTGTCACATCCTAAATCTAAAACTGTTGCAAAGGAGTTCTGTGTGGAATTATTAATAATTGAACATAGTGGTGTGGTCTTAGGGTACTACTCTGTTCACTATGCTCCATGTGGTGTGCTCTAATGTAATAGTCTCAATATTTTTCAAAGCAGATGGTGAAATTTCTCTTTCTTCATTGAAAGGTGGAAAGAAGAGGCTTAAATTTTCCCATGTGAATCTCTTTGTATTGCTGTGCACAAAAAATTCCTATGCATTACAGTGACAGACATCTTGGGGAACTAGTTTTATATAACCCTGGCAAAATCTTTCCATATTTGATGTGAAACTTTCCAGGTAAAAAAAAAAAAAAAACCAACAAAGACATAGGTAGGGGTAAGAGCAGAGGGAGGAGGTTGTGGAAGTTGCATAGAGCTTAAAATATACCAAAGCCATTATCAGAATATTTTCAAATAAAAAAAAAAAAAATGTTATTCAGGGTCTAGTGTTTTGTTGAAGGTGAATTTAACAAGGTTGCCTTGTGAAGCATTGTCACACCTTAGACAATTATGGAGCCACTTTAAAAGCTGAATTTGAACACTTTATCCAGGACACCTTCCTGGTGACCCTGCAGGACCAGTTTACTCCAGCACAGACCAGAAGGGTCAGTGGGCATCCTGTGGCTCATGAGACTGTTCATAGTCATAGATGAAAATAAAACCTTTGTCTATGATTTAGGTTAGTTTTAATTTTTACTAGAACAGTATTTTTGGGAATTATGTGAGAATCTTTGACACCATCTACACTTCAAGGTTTTGGTGTGAAAATTATGCTGTAGGATGTTTCCAGAACGTGGCAGAAACTAAAATGTATTAGGATATAGGAGTAACAAATTAAGAAGAGGTCAGTATGAGGCACTGACATTTTAAAGCATATATTCACATACCTTGGATGTTTCTTGTGAGTAATAAAACTGAGGCACTGATCCCTGCTGGCTGCTAATGATCTTGTGGTATTTTTCATGAGGATAACATAATTAAGCTGTGTGTCCTAACTTGAGTAACTTACCTGCTATTCTTGCTTCCCCATGTATCTTTCCATTGTCTGTAGCACTTCTTGTGCTTTTAGTTTCTTTACCTGTTGTTTTCTTTGCAGGTAAAATTAGTCATGCATGTTGGGCTTCACTCTGCTGTCAATGCCTCACTGCACATGCTACACTGTTTTCATCAAGTTAAATCCTTTTGAGAGCCTTGGTGTAAATGATGTGCTCTCATGTTTCACTGTTGGGTATCCCCAGGATTCAAACACTAGCCTTTTATGACTGTATGATACATTAATTCTAATTTAGTTCACAGGAGGCCCATACACTGCACAAGTTCTGCAGATTCTGTCAGTCTGGAAGGCCCTTGTCTGAGAGCCTCCCAGGGTTTATAAGGAAAGAAAGAACCTCTTTTCCAACCTATACAGAGAATAACTAGGAGTATTAGTCTATTTTTAAAAAACATATGTGGATTTTTGGTGGAAATAAACAACAAGGGCAACAAGAAAGGATTCTACAAGTACCTAAAAAGCAAAAGGAAGACTAGGGAAAATGTAGGCCCACTGCTGAATGGGACAGGAAAGCTGGGGACAAACATAAAACATGCTGAGGTATCGAATGCCTTCTTCACCTCAGTTTTTGCCAGTAAAACTGGCTTTCAAGAATCCCAGTCTCCTCAGACTAGAGGTAATGTCTGGAAAGGAAAACTGATAAAGGTGTGTGTTGGAGGAAGATCAGGTTGGGGAGCATTTACAGAAGACTGGACATGAATAAGTCCATGGGGCATGGTGGGTTGCACCCACACGTGCTGAGGGAGCTGGCTGATACCATTGCAAGGCCAATCAACCTTGAAAAGCTGTAGCAACTGGGAGAAATTCCAGAAGACTGGAAGAGAGAAAATGTCCTTTCTATATTTGAGAAAGTCAAGAAGGAATATCTGGGCAACTACAGGCTAGTGAACCTCATCTCAGTCCTGAGAAGGTGGTGGAGAATATCCTCTTGGGAACCATTTCCAAACATGAAGAACAATGTCACTGAGAGTAGTCAGCATGGATTTATGAAGGGGAGGTCATACTTGATCAATCTGTTAGCCTTCTATAATAAGATGACTGGCTTGGTGTACAAGGGAGGAAGCAGTGGATTTGTTTACCTTCTTATTAGTAAAGTCATTGATACTGTCTCCCATGACATCCTCATAGATGAAGTACATCAGATAAGCAGATTGTGTGGTTGATTGGAAACTAGTTTAAGGACTGGGCCCAGATGGTTATGGCACTCAGTCCAGCTGAAGGCAAGTGATTAGTAGTTGATTGATACTCCAGGTATCAATACTGAGCCAATAGTGTTTAACATTTTCATTAATGCCCTGGATGCTGGGACAAAGTGACCCTGAGCAAGTTTTCAGATGATCCAAAACTGTGAGGAGGGCTGAGATACCAGAGCGTTGTGCAGACATCCAGAGGGACCTCAGAAGTCTGGAGAAATGGTCTGACAGGAACCTCATAAAATGTAATAACTGAAAAGTGTTGAACCTGGAGTCACTTCTACCCCATGCACCAGTACAAGCTGGAGGCTGAGCAGCTGGAAAGCAGCTTTGCAGAAAAGCCCTCGTGCTCCTGGTAGACACCAAGGTGACAATGAATGAGCAGTGCAATTGTGACAAAAGTATGTCAGCAGTATCCTGGGCTGCATGAGGAGAAGCAGTGACAGCAGGTTGAGGGAGTTGATCCTTCCCCTTTGCTCAGCACTGCTGAGGCCACAGCTCAGTGTCACCAATATTAGTGTCTAGTTCTAGGCTCCCCAGTACAAGAGAGACATGGGCATGAGAGTCCAGCAAAGGGCCACTAAGATGATTAAGGGACTCGAGCATCTCTTCTTGTAACAAGAGGCTGAGAAAGCTGGGACTTCCCAGTCTGAAGAAGAGAAGGGCTGTGGGACACAGAGGTGAAGGGAATTTAGAATTAGAATTAGAGCAAAATTCTCTTTAGCTTTTTCTAGATCACACTAGTATTCTTTCTCATTCTCATATAAGATAAACTTTTCTTACCTCATAGATTTCCCATTTTAAATATGTTTATACCAAATACTTTTATTTCCTCAATATGAGGAAAAACATCTTTACTGTAAGGTTAACAGAGCACTGGAATAGGCTGCCCAGGGAGGTTGTGGAGTCTCCTGCTCTGGAGACATTCCAGCCCCCCCTGGATCTGTTCCTGGGTGACTTGGTCTAGGTGCCCCTGCTTGGGCAGGGGGGTTGGACTAGATGATCTTCTAGCTCCCTTCCAACCCCTAACATTCTGTGATTCTATTATCATTTTATGACTCTTTCTTCCAAATTTTACCAATCCATTTTGTCAATGGGGTTTCTGGGTTAAACTGTAGTTTGTAGCCCACTGGGAACCATGTGTTGTTCTGTCTGTGAGCACTGTCATTATCTTGTAAACTACACTCAGTTTTTTGCTGAAATTGGTAGCATTTTGTTCTCTTCCACTATAATTCAGGGACAGCTTTTTTATATAGCATCACTATTTATAATATATATTGCTTAGAAATAATTTAGCTTGGTAGCTGAGCAAATTGCAGTATAATTTCCCAGCTCTTGCACAGACCTTTCTCCTGTTTGTAGCAGTGATTTCTGAGTTATAACCTCTCCAATATAAATAATGCATTAGTTCATAACTTAAATGTGACCTGTTTTTACAAAACTGGTGATTCACTATAAGGATTTTTTGAGTATCTTACAAAACTTTGAGCATGTTTTGGTAGCTGATTTTTCTCTTCTGATTTGTGACACGATGTGGAGGTTTGGCTGTTGTGTGTTTGACAGTGGTGTGAGGACCCAAAACTGCTGAGAGTCTCTTAGTGTAACTCTAGGAAGTGGCTCACAAGAGAATCAGACTAACATGGACTCTGCTAGGCTATCACTCTCTAAAATCAGCAACCTAGCAGTTACAGGACAGGTTTTCTTTGGTGGAAAGACTGGTTGACACAGCTCATTTCCACTTCTGCAGTTTTGGTGGCAGTGATTTGTACAGTGTGAAGCTCTAAACCCAATCGTTGAAATGAAACTTTTACAGTAATCATCTAAAAAGGTAGAATTGCAGCAATTACTGAAGAAAAGAAAAAAAAAAAAAGGGCTACACATTTCTTAAACTGTGTTTGTTACCACACAATGCCAATAAGGGCACACAAATTCTTTACTGTCACCAGGTATTTTATACAGATGGACAGTACTGCACAAATAAAAGTAGTCACATCCATGGCATCCTATTGAGAGCTCTAAATTAGACAGAGAATTTGTTTATCCAGCAACATTATGATTCAAAGGAGAAACATTTCCTTCCTGGACTTGATGGTCTTTGGAGGTCCCTCCCAACCCCTAACTTTCTGTGATCTTTCCCCCAAACAGCAAAGCATAAAAGCAGGAAAGTTAAAGGAAGGAGGAGGAAGACTTGTGAGGGAAGACACAATTTAGGGTAAACACTAGATCTTTTGGAAGAGAACTGAACCCTTATTTTTAGCATATGCAGTAAATCTGGGCTGTGGATGTATGCACTTGAGTGCTTTCAAGAGACTTACAACACTGACACCACAAGCCCTTGTGAAGAATCGAGGCATTCTGTGAGTCAGAAATTGCATATTTTCTTCCCACACATTCATACTTTTTAGCTATATCTCTGTACATGGAAATGAAAGACAGATAAAGATATTTCCACATATTGATTCGTAATTGCATCTACTTTTTATTTATCATATATACATGTGGCTCTTAAATGGATATCTGTGTAATATTTGTCTATGTCTGGAGTTTCTTCAGAGCCTAAATGAGGGTTGGAATAGCTGATCTTCAGAGGTTCCTTCCAGCCCCATCATTCTGTGATTCTTTGTGATATATCATTTCTTCTCACACAGTAGTTAAACCTCCATATTTTTCAGCATTTTTTCTGGTAAAATATCTATTTGAAGGAATCAAGTAGCCCAGTCACTCACCATTGAAAGTATACAGTAGTAGTCCTTAAAAGAAATACAACTAGAAAACTTAAATTTTGTCAATTTTCTGAAAATTCCCGTGCCATTTATTTTAATTTAATAAAAC
The DNA here is from genome assembly GCA_025447755.1 of Corythornis vintsioides. Taxonomy (NCBI): domain Eukaryota; kingdom Metazoa; phylum Chordata; class Aves; order Coraciiformes; family Alcedinidae; genus Corythornis; species Corythornis vintsioides. Next base: position 175,945 of record JAOEGS010008499.1, on the reverse strand, counting down.
ATTAAGTATTAAACTATAAATAATCAGGAGCAGTAAAGTATGCTTTCCAAGTTTTCTAGGCTTGGTAGCAATTTCAGCCTGGCCCTATGGCCATTGAACACTGCTGCAGAACTCTTATTTACTTTAAGGGAAATAATCCCAGGTTGATTTTTGGTTTGTTCTATCCCTTTAACTTAAAAATGTGCATTCATTTGTATAGTATGCATAAATTCAGCTTCCCATCTAACACTGAAATGTGCTGTTGCTACAATGGTCAAGGAAAATAGTATGTTTTTCCAAACTTCAAGCATTACATTTTTCTATTGATTATTTTCTGAGTTATCTCTGTAGGAAAAAAACCAACCCAAACTTCCCTTATTTTCCTTTTCAGCTTCATCTTGCAGAGCTTGATGTGCTCCTTGTTCAACAAAAAGAGGAGCCACAGGCACCTGCCAGGGAACCTGTATCAGAAATCGTGTTTCAGCAAAGCTTTATAGAATCACTGGATTCCACAAGAGACTTTTAAAGCTTTATTGACTTATTTTTGTTGGACAAATTCGTATAAATAACAAAACCCTAGCTTAATTTCACCTGATCAGATTTATAGACATTGATTCATAGGGTTTGCTTTGTCCTTGATCTAGAAACCCTTTTTCTGGCTGTACCAGAGCATTAGTACTCAGGGTACATCCTAAGCATTAGCATTGTAAGACTTAATTCACCTGTACACTTGTTCCTTCACTGCAAGGACACGAGTAAATTATACACCTCTGAGGACCCTAGAAATACATACGTTCAATTACATTAATAAAGCTTTGGGTTCCATAAAGGTTTTTATGACCTTATTCAGGATTCTTTTGTCTGATTGGGAATATTCATAGCAATAAGATGTAGAAGGAAGAGCTAAGTATCTGATGGTAATATCAGAGCTGAGGTAATATCCCATCTTAGCCAGATATATTGTTAGGATTGTTAATGTTCCCCAGCACTTCATCCAGGACAGCAGGAGAAAACAGTATTTGTTCAGAGTCTGAGGAATGGGAACAGAGCAGTATATTTTAAATATACTTTAAATCAATCCAGGTCAGGAAAAAAAAAAAATAAAATAAAAGAATGTGGGGCACATTTTCACATGAGACTGGAAGTACAGAGTCAAAACATTGTAGGTAGAGGAAGAGAGGGTCATGTATGCATGCATGTCTGTGCTGTCTGACCAGAGGTGATTGCAACTGAGACCTTTTGTTTCATTTTACCATATTTATTATCTCGTAACTCTAGCTCAGCACAGGCATCACTGAACAGCTGGGATATCTTCTCTCTGCACTGAGGACTCCTACATTACCTGCTGCATGTAAATGTAGCTGCTGATCATTCGGGAAAGAGGGAAGAGCTTCCAAGATCTTGATCTCAGCAACATTCAGTAAGAAAAGACATGACCACGGGAAGATGTAATTGCAGCATTTCTTGCCAATCTCTTGTATAACAAGCAGCTGAAGCAGCAGGAACTGCTGATGTTTTCACCAAGCTAAAGTTAAGGGCTGAGCACTAACTAGGCAGAGCAAAGTTTTAGAAAAAGAATAAATGTCTGTAAGTAAAGCCATTAATGAAATGGGCAGCTTATATGCTTAAGAACAATAAGCTGAGACAGTTATCCATTCTGCTTAATATGTGTTTGATAGTGAACAAAAGACTGATTAAGACTCTTCTACAGGAAGGCAAATAGCTATAATAAGATTTAATAAGCTTTTCATTGCTGAGAGGTCCACATTGCCCATATAATAATCTTATTTACTTACCATTAATCTTCAATTATTAACTCAATAATGCATACCTTTAGCTACTTTAATCTGACATTGCATTCATCTTGATATTTGTATCTTTGTTGTATTGAAATAGAAATAGTGATGGTTTGTGGTTTCATTTCCTTTGAGTAGTCATATGCCTTGCAAAATATTCCAAAGAGATTAAGATAGCACTTTTATAACACGTGTGCACGCAGTAATTGGGCATGTTTTCATCTCAGTAACATAAAGCAAAACCTTGTTGTTGTAAGTGAATGGAATAAATCATCAGTGAGTCACTCTGCAGCAGGTAAGACTGCACTGGGGAGAGGTGCTGCAGAAAAAAACACTGAGGAAAAACTCTTTTCTGGGACTTTTCCAAAGCTTTTTCCAAGCTGGGACAAGCTCTGCAGCTGCTGGGGGTGGTGCTAGCATAGGTGGGATGCTGGGAGAGCTAGGGTGGAGCCTGGCACTTTGTAAAGAGTGAAACAGTGAAAATATTTATGACTTTTGCAGCAGTGACCATGGGTTTGT
>JAOEGS010008499.1:162661-173551 GCA_025447755.1 Corythornis vintsioides | reverse complement strand
GGGTGGAGCCTGGCACTTTGTAAAGAGTGAAACAGTGAAAATATTTATGACTTTTGCAGCAGTGACCATGGGTTTGTACATATGGCACCACATCTTTTTGTATGTAAGGTAAACAGAAAGCCTTAGCAGATATTCATAAAGCAGTCAAACCAATTGGAGTTTAAAGAAAATATTAAAACCAGACAAAATTAGTTTTTTTTCAGTGCTAGTACACAAGTATCCTGACAGGGTGAATGATCGGGTTGTATTGTTTCATGCTTCTCACAGCAGTGATTTCATCAGTCCAAACAGTTGGTCTTCTCAATTACTGGTGTCAGTCCTCTTTGTAGTTTTAATATTCTTGATACAGCAGCAGCAACTGCTGTTGTGAGCATTATACAGTGTTTACCAGGATGTCTTATTTCCACCTCTTGGCTTTATCAGTCTCCTCTGCTTTAAACAGTTTTACAGAGATATGATCTGTCCCTACACTTAGTTCAATCTAACAAGCCCTAAATTTTTATTTACACTCCTTCCCCCTTTACAGAATGAGTGTTCTGTCCTATTATGCAGAGCTATGCTCTTGCAAAAAAAACCCACCAGATTTCCCTGGAGAGGAAAATTAGATCTATTCTTTAGATCTACTCATTAGATCTACTCTTTAGGTGCAGACCTCAAATTACTTCTGAGAAACCGTTTTATTGAAGTTGGTGCATTGACCATCTTTTTTTGTTTGTTTGGGGTTTTTTTTAATCTTACCCAAAGCTAATATGCACGATGTGAAGAACAGCACTTGGGGTTGCAGTAATTAATCTCTTTCCTGTCCTACTTGGAGTCTGTGCTCTTTCCTTATTGTGTTACTTTGAGCAGCCCTCCCATTCCTGCTCTTCTAACAGTTTGGTTCTCCCAAGAGTGCTCATGCCTGTGGTGAAGCATTTTCCTTTCTCCTTGCTTTTTTCTCTCAGTGTTCCCTTCAACACACAGTTTCTCTCTGTATCTGATTTTTGTATTCTTTTTTTTTCCTATTAAATTTCTTTCCAAAGAATGATGCACTCAGTGGTGCACAACCAGTTTAGATTGCTCCCATATCAGATCTACTGAATTCAGGCTGCCTTCTTATTCCCAGTTCAGCTGTCAGTGCAGCTATCAAAGCTGCACAGGTTCCTTCAGCAGTTACCTTGCACTGCTGCAATCAACTGCTTCAACCCATTGCTCCTTCAGGAAAATATTTGGAACTATGTTTTCAACTTGAAATAAGATATTTCAAGGTGTTAATACTTGGCTTCGTAGAGTGTCACCTGTATATTGTATTTTAACTTAGAGTTCAAAATGAAATTTATTTTAAAGGAAAGAAAGACACTTTTCATTTTGAACATGTCAAGTGAAGCAGTTTAGGAATTTCAGCATGTTTTCCAACATTTGAGTTGAGGTATTAATCAAATATGGCCCTTTCCTCTGAACAGTCTGCTTCAAAGAACTGTCAAAATTGTTGTGACAAACTGTCTGAAAAGCAAAAGCAAAATACAGTGTAGGGGTTTTTAGTTCTTCTCCTCTTCTGTGTAGAATAAAACCTCTGGAACTATCTAGCAGCCTGTCCTTGCTCTCCTGGAATGCTAAGTGGTAACCCAGTTGCATGAGGTGTTTCTAAACCAGTGCTGGCAGTATGCTATTATTTATTTCCTTTCTTGCTTATGCTTTGTGTGCTGAATGTCTGAAATAAATTTTTCTAACTGAAGTGCAAACCCTTGAGAAATCAAAGCTTATCATAAACTGAAATACTGACAGAGCCTGAACTATGGTACCCAAATTGCAGTGCTTGAAAAGCAGAAAAATAGAATCCAGAGCCTTTAAACTACTCTAAATTACAGTCTTATCAACTTTTCTACAGGGCAATCACAAGACTATTGAAGTCAAATAATAGATTCCCAGCAATGAGCTATTTGTAATTAAAATTAACCCTACCAGGATCATGTCATTACAATTTTTATAGTCAAGCACATGTTAATAATACAGTTGTATCCTCATTGGTACATTTTTCTTGAAAACAGTTTTGCTCTTAACTTGCATTGTTTCCTTGAAAGTATTTCCCATTTTCAGAAGCTTGAAATTGTCATCATTCTTGGGGAAAAACGTGTGTGTGTTTCTGCATATTGAATGTGGGTGTGTGATCATACATGCACGTGTGTGTGTACTCACACCTATTTATCATTCAGCATTATGTGTGTCTTCAAACCAGTTCATTGCACAAGTTCTAGGTAGTAAATGTGTTATTACTTTACATAAGTGATTGCAGCAAATTGAAAGTTGTTTGAATAATAGGTGGTAGGTAGAGCACTGCATTAGTGTATTTATTACAGCACTCTGCACTGCAACAGAACTGTGTATTCATTGGCACATCCTTGCTTTTGATGTCTTTAGAGTAGAGTACAACACTCATACTGCAATTTAAACAATGTTTTAGGGCTTCTATAAAATAATAAAATACTGATGTGCACAAATACAAATACTGATGCACATGGAAGTCAGTAGAAGCTATGCATTTCAAATTGTCTACATTACATTCTAGCTGAGCATATTGCTATTTGTGGTAAAAGGCAGAATCATCACAGTAAAGGAGAAAAAGCAGATTGTGTAGCTTTTAGCAAGTGATATAAATATATTCCATGATGATTTGGGTTATAATAGTGTAGAAAAAATAACTCATTTATGTGTTGCTATTTATTAGAATTGTTGTTCCTGATGACTACAGTGATAAAAAGGATAATATCATTTGCAAATATAAATTAAAATCTTTTTTATGATCCAAAACTCCTCCAAACTAAAAATATGAGAGATGTGAATAGGAAAAATGTACAAGTGAATTTGTACATTGCATTGTCTCCAATGCATCATTAAGTTTTGTGGGTTTTATGGGTCAGCTCAGGGAGAGTGAAATAAATCACGTGTGAATGCTGTTGACATCTGAGTCATTCATGGTTGATCCACATTTCAGTTCATGACTCAGAGAATCTAGTCTGTGTGTCCATGCCACTACTTAGCTAACTAGGAGCCTGCAAGAAAAGCTTGCTGACCTCAGCTGGTCCTCTCAATACAGTGGGATAGCTACAAGTCTTGGTATGTTTGGTCTTGCTCTACTGAGAAATAAGGAAGATCTGAGTTTCTCTCAGAGGCAGCAGAAATTAGCATCCTTGTTTTATGTCTTCTGCTAGGGCTTAATAATGCAACTGGCATTTATACCACTTGTCATTAATATTGTCTCAGAGACACTAACTTCCATTTCACTTCTGTTTCATTGCATAGTCTATGTGTTAGCTTTGTTGCCAAGATTATGGTTTTATTTTGAAGGGGGAAAACCACTGTTTAGGCAGAAAAGTGTTTTCTATAGTGTTTACAGAGCAGACACTTCCAGTAGTATGGTTACTGGAACCATCCACTGGAATTAACAATTTATAAATGAAATGTTAATGCAAGGTCCACAATTTCTGTCAGGACATGAGGACTTATCCTAGCTTTAGCTGCAGATCTGCTCATAAGATCATTGATCTCCTAAGAGAAGTTGCCAGATTGTGTCTATCACAGTGAAGAAAATGGCCAGATTTCTGACAGTAATGACAATAAGAGGAAAATATAAAAAGATGGTGTTTTAGGTGAATCACAGGTCGTTCATGCCAAACAAATAAAAGACTGCTTGATGTCATGAGTTTTTAGGTGTAACACCACTTTGCAGTATTTTTAAATAAAATAATGTAGTCAATCATCACTTTACAAGACCAGTGTCACTTCAGTAGCACTAAAGAATGTTTTAACATAAGTTTCATTTAAACCACAATGCCATAATAACAGATGGGACATGGGCTTTTGATGCAGTCAACTCAAAACCCACCAGTTATAAAATACAGGTCCGTCTCCTTATGCCATACCCAGACTAGTAAAATAGGATGCTGAGCAAAGACCATGCTTATATCAAAAGTAGCTGGTGGCATCTTATAGCTCCATGACCATCAAGGTGATTCACATGCTATAAACATGCAAAGCAAGACTCTATATATTTATATAATATATAATAAGTTCTGCTTTTAACATATGAGGCATCAGGTGTTTTATCACCTAGTTGAAGATAAACATGAGATTGTTGTTGTCCCTGATGAAGACACTAGGGATCAAAACAAGTACTGCAAAAGATAAGATCCTTTATGATGTGCACCAAGGAGTGGAGTTTTGATTGATGCAGCAAGGAGCTTATACTATACATCAGTTGTATCATCATCTTTATTACTGAATATTTCTTTATGTTAGGTGAAGAAACATAAATCTTTCTAATTATCAGTTTCTTTATCCCCCAAAATATAAATTTAAGAGTAAACTAATTTAAAACAAAGCTCTATAAAAGTCTGTATTTGCCTGATGATTCAATGCATCTCGTGTTTATTAGAGGGCAATGCAGTAATCACTGTTCTGCATTATATAGGCTGCTCACTACTCTGTGTGCTGTGATAATTACAGTCTTCTAAAGAACAAGAGAAACTTTCCAAATGCCAAACCCGGATAATATAGTGAGGCTGATGTCATAAAATCTCAGGGAACTGTATTTGAATCAGATTGTAATATGCAGAAGTAATAAATAATTAACAAGACACCAAAGAATCAATGTTATAGTTTGTTCTCAAGGCCAGATGGCATGTTCTTCCTTAGCTGTTTGAAATAATAAACGAGAGGTGATTACATGAATACAAAATTAATCTGGTCAGCTTTTGAACAGGGCAATAATTGAAAAGGTTTACAGATTTATTCAGAAACTTAGTGAGTAGAAACCATGACATTCTTCAGGGGATTCTCAGTGCTTAACACATCTCATATTCCTTGAGATAGCTGAATTGTGTCACAATGGCACCGTGAGCTTAGTGACTAACTGCCCCTTGTACACATTTGTCTAAATAATAAACTCTAATGCATCCATCCAAAAAAATATTACACTAAAAATCTCTCAGCTGCTCTAGAAATCCTTAACCTGATTACTACCTCATAAAAGCTAGGGTAATGAAAAGTTTAAAAATACCCTTTTTTTGGTAGATTATATTTAGTAGCTGGCCTTCTATAACACTTTATTCTTCTTTTTATTTTGACACATTGAACAGACAATATTTAAGCTATATGTGGATGCTCTTCTTCACACCATTTGACCCAGCCCTGAGTTTGCAGACCAAAACTTTGTGCAACATAAACTTTTTACCCAGTCTGATTTGATTATTTATTAATATGAGGGTTTATCCTCTGCATCTCTATTATTATCTATTATTATATCACAGCACAGCTAATATAAGGTAGATTGTGACAAAACATCTTAGTCAACAAGGATGGCAGTATGCATTTTGAAGGATCTTTGCAAGAAATGATGATGAAGACTATGGATTTTAAGCACATGTTTGGAGGCAATAAAAAGGAAAGCTAATAGAAAAGAACCGTAATACCATCCCAGGCAAACTGATGGTTATTTCTGAGGCAGAGAAATGGACATCAAAGCAGAACAGAAACCATCTGGAAGAGAAATGAGAGGTGAAGTGTGAGCAGAACAAGATTAGATAGGGATTTGATGATGAAAAGGTGAAGATTGAATTTCACGTTAAGAATAATTCAACCCAAGTTATTTTCCTTTGCAAAAAACATTAAACATTTTGTTCTGCTCGACAGAAATTCTCATGCTATCTTTTCAGTGCAATAGTGGGCAATATGTGTCAAATACCTTAATGTGTAATCCATTCCTTCTCTTTAACCTCTCAGGTGGAGGACTAGTTGCACAGGTGAGTGTTTTGGTTTAGTGGTGTTTCTTGACTTGCTTGTTTTTAACTGAGAGTTAATTTGTATTTAGATCATGTCTACACACAAGATGTATTTCACACTTAAGCTAGAGATGGGAAGCATGAAGGGGAAGAAGGAAAGGAAAGGGGGAAGAGAAGGAAAGATCTGTGTTACACAGTGGGCAACAATGAAATGTGTGATGGCTCTGTCCTGAGGGACTTTTAACAGTCTGTGTGTGGCTGGCTGGACATTTGGCTTCCTGCACAAAATCTTCTCTTTTTGCTCAAATGAACTCTAAATCTAAGAACTAAGAGTCAATTACTATACAACTTGTGTACAATGTTCCTGGGGAAGCTAGTTAATGCATTAAATATTCCTCTGTGTGGGATATAGTCCTCTAAAAAGACTGAGGTAGTCACCAGAACCTGTTGGCTTACAGAGGTTAAACAGCACAGTCATACACTAAGAAAATAGTCACATAATGAGAAAATAAGAGAGTGAAAGGAATTATTTCTGTTTCTTAGGGGATATGAAATGATCTGGATTCAAAGAGTCCGGGGAAGTCTCTGAGGCCATTCTCCTGCCTTTAGGCAGGACAAACCATACTTATGTCATTCCTGATGGATGTTGTTTTGGGTTGTTCTTTAAATACCTTTTACCAGTAATGAACCTCTTTGCTTCTTTGCCCATTCCCTGTGGATCTTTGTAACCTTTCTGTTTCCAACAGCTTTTCATACAGTTGAAAATTGGTCATTGCTTACTTGTGCTACTGTGAGGATTTCTTCATGGATCTTTCATATTGCTTTCTTCTAAATCCCACATTGAGATCCTTTTTTCTCTTTTTTCTTTTTTTCTTTTTTTAATTGTTGTTCCTCTGTTTATGTTTTTCTTGTTGGCAATAGTATGGTGGGTTGACTTAGGATCACTGTACCATATGTGGAATTCCCCTTTTTGTAGAATTTCTTTTGTCCAGACTCTTCCTCCACACATCAGTCATTCCTACCTCAGTGTAAGAGTTCCCACATGCTCTAGTTGTATTAAGTCTTTTATTTCAATCGAGTTTCTCAAAATATTCGTGCAACCTCTCCCAATTTCATATCTTCATGCAGAAGAAACACCTCATGTCAGTCCCAAGTCATTTAGTACACCTTCTTCCATATATTTTTTTGGTCAGTCAGAAGGGCTTGGGACAGATATCTCATTCTACTCCTGCTTTTCTTGGGACTCACGGACCATTCCCTATAATTTGACATTTGCATGTTCACACATGTGATGAGGGTAAGATACTCAGTAAAGATGGCAGATGGAAGCAGCCTGATTGACAAGAAAAATAATATGTTTGAATCACAGTGCTGTTCTTGGTTATTCCAAAGATGTATTTGGGGGAAAAAAAAAAAAGCAGTATTTTCTGCAAGTTATGTGAGCACCCTGTTCCCATTTTACTCTCTTGGACAGTCTAGGAATGGGAAGAACATTAGCAGTTCCATGGGCAGGGACAAGTCCCACTAGAGCAGGTTGCTCAGAGCCCCATCCAGCTTGGCCTGAAACACTTCCAGCAATGAGGTGTCCACAGCTTCTCTGACAACCATGCCAGTGTCTCACCACCCTCATAGTAAAGAACTTCTTCCTAATGTCTAACCTAAACCTACCCTCTGTAGTTTGAAACTGTTATCCCTTGTCCCACCACCAAATACCCTTCTAAAAAGTCCTTCTCCAGCTTTCCCATAGACTGCCTTCAGGTACTGTGAGGCCTCTCCAAGGATTCCCCAGAGCCTTCCCTTCCAGTTTGAACAGACCCAACTCCCTCAGCCTGTCCTCACAAGAGGAGTCCTCCAACCCTCTGATTATTTTCATGACCCTCCTATGAATCCTCTCCAACAGATCCATGTCCTTGTGTGAGGTGTCCAGAGCTGGACACAGTACTCCAGGTAGGGTCTCACAAGAGCAGGCTGGAGGGGCAGAATCACTTCCCTTGACCTGCTGCCCACAAGTTGATTAAAACAGGTTTGCTGCAAATAACTTGAACCAGAACTGACCGTGGGCAAAGTGTAAAAGAGCCCAGTTTTCCACATGGTGGTTTGAAAAAAAGCCATATATGATTTTAGAAAGGAGAGCATGGTTTAACAATGGAAGGAGAGGGATGGAATGGCATGGGATTTATTTAGGAATGGAGAGTTTTTGGAGTTATTTCTTTGGCCTGTGTTGTGGGTGACTGAAAAGAGATGTTCTGGATGGTACAGTTTAAATTTCAGTTAAATGGAGGTAAAATCTGCAATAACTGAAAGCAAGGTAGTGGAAGGTACAGTATTTCAGATAAATTGAGGTGAAAATCTGCAATAACTATACCAATTATTGTTGATAATTGCTAATATTCCTCATAATAACTTATTGCTAAGGAATCATCAATTAACTAAGTAATGAAGGAAGAGCAATTACTTGGATAACAGAGTAAGAAGGCACCAAGAATACACAGTGGGAAGGGGCACAACTTGCTGTCTAGGAACTTACTTCCAGTTGTGTGTCTTGTGAGAGCTGCCAACTTCAGCTCCTGGTTCAGGAGGAAAGCATGGTTTTGAATTATTTTGGGGAGTAGGTTTTGTTGTTGTTGCTTTGTTTTTATTTGGTTGCCTTAGTTTTTGTTTTGTTAAATAATTTTAAAATATATTTATTTATTTATAATTTAAAAATATATGTATATTATATAAAATATTCCTAAATAAAAAGACTGAAGAACAGAGTTACCTAGAAACAGTCTTTTAATACAAATGAACTGCAAATAGATGTGTTGGTTTTGAGTGTATACATTTTGTGTCTATACTGAATGATAAGCATAAAGTAGATAAACTATATGACTGCATATGCTTTAATAATTTTAAAAATACAAATTTCTTAGCAAGGTTCAGACAGAAACACACAGGCAAGGTACCAGTATTCATGTTTTACTATGGCAAGAAATGTGTTTGAAAGATAAAGAAGTTTACAGTTTATATTCCTCAAGTTATTCAAAAGGGTTTGTTGTTTGGTGGGGTTTTTGTGGGTTTTTTTTGACAGGGGGGCTGTTTTTTGTTTTTTATAATTTCTTCATTCTGATTGCCTAAAGTTTCCTGCAAACACTGTTAGAGTGGGTTTTGAGCAAAAAGTGGACAAGTGAGCAGCAGATTATGTTACAGAAGTTAGCCAGGGGATTTAATAAAAAATAAATCTGATAATTCTGGTAATATACCCTAACAGAAAATTGAGGGTGGAGGGAGGTCTTAAGGAAATGATTGTATATTCTGATTTAAGCTTCAGCAAGCACTAAAAAGATACTGTTTACTCCCCATTTCCAACTACATTGTATTTAGAACAGGAAAAAGCAAATGAGTAAAAAAGCAGTTCTGCAGATGCAGGCTAGGCTAGCCTCATCAGCACACCACAAGTGCAGAATTAAGATCTAGGAGTTTGCTGAATATCTCTGGTTTTATGACAATATACTCCATTAAATGACACAGATAAATATTTATATATCTATATTTCCCTAGATTAAGTAAATTACTTCAGTTATATAGTCAATAACACAGTATCTTTACTAGTTATGCTATAATAAAAGTAAGTAATACAATACTAAAATGTGAAAGTAGTTGCTAACATGAAGTATGAGATTTCATATAAATAGCTGGTGAAATTCACATAGAAATATGTTTAATTTGGTCATTGGAAAAATGCTTTTAAAGTGATGGATGTTCAAGTGTAAATGGAGAATAAAATACACCAAAACAAGTTATTTTGAAAGGCTGGAAAAAATGCAGAGCCATATTCAGATTTAAGAATTTTTGTAGATGTTTATACCCTTGATTAAAAATTATTTTTATGATATTATTTTTGAAATGTCACTGCTCTTCTCTCTACTCTTCTACCCACCAGCTATGGAGTCATAGAAAGTGTTAATCATTTGATATTTAAAAATGTGCTGTGCTCTTGTTTTTCTTCTGTTGTGTTGAGTACACAACAGAAAGTAATCACCTATTAGCATAACAGCAAAATAGCTGTAATCAGCTCTGTTCATTTAGCCTGCTACACTTACAAAACTAAATTTAATTTGCTTAAACTACGTTGAAAACATAATTTATTGAACCATAATTGCCTCTGGTAGTTGCACTATATTTTACTGTGAAAATAGGTGGTTTAAATGCTCTGTTTCTTGCTTTGGAAGAACATTTCTTCAAGCACTATTTTTAACCACGCTGGTATTTTCTGAATCAGTAGCCTTGAGTGCTAGGGGCTGTTAGAGGATGTAAGACATCTATATTGTGCATCTTCTGAGGCAGGCATTAAGCCAAAAATCATTTCTAAATAGGAGTGTGTCATGTTCAGTTCTCTAATGCAAATCCTGACATAGCTTGTTCATTCCTGGTAACTGAGTCATGGATGCAAATGCTGCTGATTGGTACTTTTAGTGTCAATAAATTACTGCATAGGAAAGAAAAACTATCCTTGGGTGTTATTTAATAGGATATTCTGTGTGAACTATCACAGAAATATGATGAACCTCAGATTTATCTTAGATTTAAGGAGATTTAGGATGCATTTATGAAAATATTTTGAATTGTTTGTGTAACAGAGGGTCTCCTCATATTTACTGTGACATTTTTTATATCATAGCAAAAAACTGTAGTTCAGAAATTATATCTGATAAGCTCAACATGAAGGAAAAGCTCTAATTATTCCTCAAAAATGTGGGGCTTGTATTGAATATGATTGTAATGAATTAAATAAAAAAAAACCCAACTAAAACCCAAACTATTTGAAATTATATTTCAAAGCCCTGTTAAAGAAAATAAATTTAGTGGTTTCAAAGGTAACATAGTAACTCCCATTTTTCCCATCTTTAGGAAGCTGGTCAAATGAAAATATTTTAAATCACAGATAATATTTCAAACAATAAACATATATACTGCTGCTTTTTTTTTTTTTCCTGTTTGGCTTTTTCTTTTTCACTCCTCCCATTCTCTAGCAACACTGTAGCTGGAGAAGAAAAGAGAAAAAAAACACCTTTCTCTGTGCGAGAAAGGTGAACAATGCCACAAACCCCTGTGAAGAAAAAACTTTTACAGCTTTCATACTGAAGCCTATTGT
>JAOEGS010008499.1:143614-159060 GCA_025447755.1 Corythornis vintsioides | reverse complement strand
TGCCATCCAGAGAGACCTGGACAGGCTGGAGAGCTGGGCAGGGAGAAATTTAATGCAATTTAATAAGAGCAAGTGTAGAGTCCTTCATCTGGGGAGGAACAACCCCATGGATCAGTACAGTACTTTCTGCTGCTAAAGAGACACTGGTTCAAGTTGCTAGTCCTGAAGTGTGTTTATATACCAATTATTGGTATTCTAAAATCAAATTATTTACTCAGCTGTTATGTCTTTCTTAAGAATATTACCTATGAGCTCCACATGCCCTGTGCTGTTAAAGCAGAGAAAGAAGAGAGTAAAGTATGGTTGCTCTTGTTATATGTTCTGAACAATATATGCTAAGTCAGGGGCATGTGACTTGTGTTCCTTCTCTGATGCTCTAGAATTGGGATTTTCATCTGCAAAGTGTGTTCTGAAGTAATGGGTAACACAGGGCATACCTTAAAGAGGTTGGAGTCAAGGCTACGTTAGTGGGGATTGTAACTCCATAGCTGATAATTTTAATGACTTTGAGTTTTGATGAACTTAAAGTAACATGATAATTCTGTGTTACTAAAGGGAGCTTTTTTTTCAGTGAATTGAATTTGCTTTGGTTAGGGAATTTAACACTTTCCTGAGCTTTTGACCTGAAACAAGGTAAGGTTTTGCAGCATTGACTGAGTTTCAGATCACAGTTTAGGTTCCTTTGAAGTTGAAATTCAAAGACAAACTCAAGGGATAAACTCCTTGAAGTAAAACAGAAAATGTTTGCATTAAAGCTTTGTGAATCAATGACTTTGCTTCACACAGAGATATGGAAAAATATGTATTCTGGGCTGTGACATAGTAGAAACTATAAACTGAATATAAACATCTGTAGAAGGAAAAAGAAACAAATAAATTTGAAATGACAAGTTTAATTCTTATAATCTCTTAATTTATGCAGATTTGCTGTTTTAAGGTCTTGAAATAATTTGCTTTTCAGAATAGGGCTGTCTTACAGTAAGGCACTTCATCTTTCAAAGACACCCAAAAATCTTCAAGCTCTGTGTCCAGTAACTTGTATTTGTCAGATGCTTAAGATGCCATTCACAGGAAAAATATCTCTACAGTAATTTGTTTCATACAGATACAACTGGGTCCCTGGAGCTCAGTGGTGAATTAACCAAAAAAACAGGAGAGTTGTAGCTCTTGTTGCATGGTAAATACTTCCAAATCTGCCAGATTTCTTTTGGAGAACAAGTACTCAGTGCCCAAGGGAATGCTGTGGCCTGGAAACTATTAAACTAGGGCATTGATTTTATCATTAGAAAAGACTAAAAGATAAATGAAAGTATTTACTTAAAACTAATGATTTATAGTGATGAAACAGTTACAAAATTATTAAAAAATAATTATTTGGGTTATAATTAGAAGTATTATCCTTAAGAGCTTTATTGTATCAGCTATATTTTATTCCCTGAGTAATTAACCTTTATAGCCTACCAAAGGCTGACCTTCCTTGCAAAGTTCTTAGAGAAATACTTTTCCAGAGACTATTAGTGTATTGTTCCTGGAGCCTTCTCCTTATTACTTTTCATCTCCATTGTGATCTTCAGGTAACACTGCTCTGTTTCACTTCGTGTGAGTTACATATGAAGATTCAGGCTCTAATGTGCTTCTTGGGGTCAGCAGCTTATTTCAAACAGTGGTATACATTTATAGATTGTGTATCAGGATAAATAATGATCACTCAACTTCTTTGTCTCAGATGTGTAATATATAGCTAAAGGCATGATTTCTCTAATATCTGCATATAAGAGAAACACAATAAGGGAGTTTACCATGATTATGGTGTCTCTACCTACCTTCTTCTGCTCAAACATGCTTGGATTTAAGGAAAAGCCAGAAGAACCTAGTTTGATCATATTTTCCTTCTCGTAATGATTTCCAGTAGTAAAAAATGTACAATCTCTGTTTAAAAGATTCATCTTAGTTATATCAATTTTTGTTCATATGAGAACAAGTTCTGTTCTTCTTTAATTTTACCTTTAAACAAACACTGTCCTGACTTTTACAGGTGTACAGAACCCATTTCTTCAAGAATATTGGAACAGGAAAGAATTTCATAGAATCATAGAGTGTTAGGGGTTGGAAGGAACCTCTGTAGATCATTAAGTCCAACCCCCTGCCAGAGCAGGGTCACACAGGAATAGATGCAGGTGTGGCTTGGAAGCCTCCAGAGAAGGAGCCCTGTTCCAGGGCTCACCCTCACAGGAAAGAAGTTTTTCCTCATGTGAAGGTGGAACTTACTGCTTTCCAGTTTGTGACCATTGTTCCTTGTCCTCTCGCAGGGCACCACTGAAAAGAGCCTGGCCCCTTCTACTTGACACCCATCCTTCAGATCTCTGTAATCATTAATAAGATCCCCTCTCTGTCTTTTCCAAACTAAACAGACCAGGTCTGTCAGCCCTTCCTCATAAGAGATGATCCAGTCCCTTCAGCATCTATGCAGGTCTCCATTGGACCCTCTCTAGTACTTCCCTGTCCCTCTTGAACTGGGGAGTCCAGAACTGGGTTGGTGCTCCAGCTGTGGTGTCCCGAGTGCAGAGTAGAGTACTGTGACCTACTGGACACACTTCCTAGTACACCCCAGGGTTCCCTTGGCCCTCATGGCTACAAGGACACATTGATGCCCCATGGGTAAGTTATTATCCACCAGGATTCCAAGGTCCTTCTCCATGGAGCTGATAAATCTTCAGTTATTTGCTTACAAATCTTCAGTTATTCCCTAGGAGTAACTAACAAGCAACTAAAAACCTGTTAACTGTTAGTTCTATAAAAGCAGTGGGAGAAATGCAACCTCACATACTCTTGTCACTAGGAGAGGTGTTAATTGCATTGGAGTATGCAGGATCTGCAACTTTCTTGAGAAAGAATATAAACAATTTAGATTTTTTTACATTGTCAAAATGCTGCTTTTTTCTTTTTTCTTTTTTTGAAACAGTGTAGTCATACTTGGTTCCCATATAACAAACCTTGACCTCTGAATTCTCTGGCTGTTGTCTCTTCACAGCTTGTTGTGAATAAATGTTACCCTGTATTGTGGAACATAATTAAATTCTAATGAGGAATAAAGCACTCATCTTTTTTTGAAATTACAAATGCAGTAAGTGTCACTGGAAGTCTAATAGGCATTGATTTTTTTTTCCCAGGAGTATTTACCTTCTCTCTAAAATTAAATATTGCATTAATAATAAGTTATATTAAATATAACTTATTTATATACTTATATACTTACTTATATAAATATATAAAGTGATAATTTGGATTGTTGATTATTGTGAAACACAGTAATCAGAACCCCAAATTTAATCTGCATAGGCTGACCCCTTCAGCAACACCTCTATCACATAGTTTGTAATTATATTTTCCTGTGTTTCCATAAATGAAGAAGCACATGAAACACTGGGCTGTGCTCATTTATTATCTAGATAGGAAAGGATGGCATGTCAGTGATATTTTCCTGTCAGCAGTTTGGGAAATAGTTCCATAACAAGAAACTGAATACAAAATCTGGCAAAACTATGCTTGGAACTTTATTTTAGGAAAACAAAAAAAGAAACTCCACAGAAGTGTAGTCATCCTTTAAAAAGCCAGGTATAGATTTCCACTTCACTGGAGACTGGGGGAATTCTGAGAACAACATGGTTATTTTTTGTGACCTCAGAAAGATTTTTTTAGTAAAAGCCAAGGCCTTACTGCTTCATAAGCATATTAATACATTATTTGATCAGGAAAAAGAGGTTCTTAACAAATCGTGGATGATATGTATGGCATCTTTTCCCTTTTTTACAGTTTAATAGAAGGAAGGAGCAAGTGTGAGTAAAGAATAGAAAAACACGTTTATGTGTTTTTTTAATTCATGGAAAATATCTGCTGTGGTTAAAAATAAGGAATGTTGCAGCTTCTCTTACTTGTTCAACCTCATCTGAGTGAAAAAAGCCAGACTGTCCACTACCATTAAGGTTGTTTAGGTTCTCAGGAATCAGGTTGTATAACTATGGACACATAAATGCACTAATTATTCTCAAGAGACTGTAGAGGCATCCAGAGTGCCTCCAGGCAGCAGCAGAACAATCATCTTCACTAGGCACTCTGAATGCTGAGTGTCATTACTGACAAAACACAGGAAAGAAAACCTCTAAAGTTTCTGCCATCTACCAAGATGAAAGTGCTGTATGTCATACCAGGTGCTATTGCAAGGCTTTTAAAGGACAGTGCAACTGTCAGTCAAGGTCAATGTGAGTTAACAGAAGGAAAGTCCTATCTAATTTCTAACTAATATCCTTCTACAATTGCCTAATGGAGGGCAGTAGATGTAGTTCCTCAGGGAAAGTGGGTACCCTAGCTTGTTGGGTAATAAAAAGCAGAATTATCCATTTCCATCCAAGAGGCCTAGAGAATATTTCCTACCTAATTGAAGGAATAAAAGTCTTGATGCTGGTTGGGCTTTACTTGTGTTAGTTTTATTCAGACACTTCCAGTGATTAGTTTTCTTTCTCATTCTTTGCTCCCAAGGAGTTGATAAAATTTGGGTGCATATTACCATGCTTGACCTCTTTCTTAGACCCTTCATTTAGTCTTTTCCTGTGAGATGAAGAAACCATACACTGTTTATAAATTATTTTTTAAGATACAATGATATGTTCCTGGATGACTTGGTCTAGGTGCCCCTACTCTGGCAGGGGGGTTGGACTAGATGATCTTCTAGGGCCCTTCCAACCCCTAACATTCTGTGATTATGTGAAGTCTCCATCACATGTCTAGCAAGGCATTAAAATTCTTCTTGGTCCGTTTAAAATCACCCTGTGCATCAGTTGGATTGCTGAGTTATTCTGGGGTTTGGCTGTTTCCTCAGTGTATCTCTTACCTGCCACTTTCCACTTGAACTTTCTATGAACCTGTAGGTGAGTGACTGATAAATGTCTCCTTTCTAGTCTGAGATGTAAAGGAGGAATGCTCGAAGGCTTGGCTGGATGTGGATAGCAGATGGTAGGTTTTTGTAGAGCAGAAGCTGAGGACCTGTGCTGTGAGCAGGCTCATGCTGAGCCCTGTCTCCTGCTCTCCTGGCTGGCCTTCCTCAGTGGTCCCTGCCCCTGGCCTGTTGACTCTCCTTGCCTTGATGCTGTCCTGGGCTGTCCACCCAGCCCAGGGAGAGCAGGAGGGTGGGATGGCAGCCTGTCATTGAGGGCACAACCTGTTCAGGGCTCATCTGCAGCTCCTGATTCACTCTGTGCAGAACAGCTTCCACTGTTTCTTAAAAAGATATCATACACATATAAATTGGTGTCCCTGCTCCCTGCAGGGGGCTGCACTAGATGACCTTTGGAGGTCCCTTCCAGCCCTAAACATTCTAGGATTCTATGATTAAATGTCCAAGGTTTTGTCCGTTTTTGTTCCTTGTTTGTTTGGGGATTTTTGGTTTGGTTTTGGTTGGGGTTGTTTGTTGGGGTTTTTTTGTTTATTTGTTTTTTGTTGTTTTATTTTTCTTTTAATTTAGCATTCTGCTTAGATTCCAGAGAAGTGGAGGGAGCAATGTATTGCAGATACCACATAAAAATTCACAGAGGTGCTAACTTTAAAGCATTGCTTCTTCTGCACAGAGTGTTCTTGGATGCTGCAGTGAGTTCTGCTGTGCCAGACAACTGTTATGCTCTTACAAGGGTTTGAAGATCAAATGGCAATACTCCCACTGTCAGCTCAGGACACAGCTGCATTGGGTTTCTGTGCACATTTACACTCTTTGCCACTTTAATGCTTAATAAGAAATGAATGTTGCCCTGGGATTCTGCTGCTTGCTCATGTCCTTTGCAGAAACACACTTCACTTTTAAGCATCTCTCATCCTTGGATCTCATCTGTGCATAACGTTTGCAGAACAAATTAAGATCTATTGGTCTAGCTACTGTATGATCCCACAGGGTGGATCTCTAGGTATGATCACAGAAGACAAGAACTTGTCACTAAGTCCTGGGAGCATCATATTGCCAGTGATAATGTGAGCAACATATCAGTTGTGTATCAAATGGACTTCCATCTCACTTCCATCTCAACTCATCTCCACCTTGCAGAGCTCCCTAAACAGTCCATGGTGAAGAGTGGATTTTTTCCTCTACAAGGCAAGACAACTGACCCAGTAAATGGGATGAGAAATCAAAGACTCTGCAAACCACCACAAGCCCTAGCAGCTCTACTCTCATTATTTGCAGAGAACTGTCATAACTTCTGTGGCAGTTTTATTACAGCCAGGCTAATAACATTTAGTCCTGTCAGCACTGAGCCTCGTTAGCTTTATAAGGAAAAGCAGATCTTTATTAAAAACACTAATTAAAATTTTGAACGAGTAAATTAAAACCTGTTGCTTCCTTCTTTCTTTAGTTCTCTGTTCTTGTTATTTGGATATTGTGAAGATAATGAGCCAAGCTTATAATTTGCATTTTATGTGCAAACTGCAGGAAGAAGCCTCTGTCAGAGAGTGACACAGAGAGTCACAATACCCTGTGAAATTCTTTCTAACTAGATATGTCTATGTCAGATTTGTGAATCTCTGTTCATAACTGTTATTGTCCTATTATCAATTCCTTTCAGCCTTTGCATGGTAAAATAATTCCTCAGCAGTTTTTAAAAATCAGTCAGTGTGAGTTTCTTTTTCCCAGTGAAATGGTTTTTACCTTTTTGGGGGGTTTAATCCCAACTGCACAACTGTTCGCTCACTCCCCTGCCCAGCAGAATATGGGAAGAGAATTGGAAGGGTAAAAATGAGAAGACTCATGAGTTAAGAACCATTTAATCATTGAGGTAAAATAAAATAATAATGATAGTAGTAGTAAAAATAATACACTTTAATGAAAAGGAAAATATTACAGAGAAAGAAAATAATTTTTTTTAGCATTTCAATATTGCATTATCCTTGTGTGTGTGAGGGTTTAGCAAATCCTTTCTCCATGATCTTTCTGAGCTTGAGCATATAAGCATATTTTTTGCATTATTTTCTCCATTGTGAAGTTATGGAAGAACCAGAAATAGTTTTGCTCTCAAAAACTGCATTATGGAAGATACTCTTATGAAAGAATATTCTGCTTGAAAGACAGGAGGAATGCTGGTTTTAAATAGACTTCAAGCAGAAGACTTAGCCTAACCAGAAATGCCCTGTATTCTGAGGATGTTTGGCACAAATCTGTCTCCCCACACCTCTGGGGATTTGTGTGCAGGGCTGTGACAAGCTTTCACCTTGACATTTCTGAATGTTTGCCAGTGAGATGTGATGGTTCAGTCAGCTGTGTCTTATGGGAAGATATTTTGGATTCCAGGACTGAGCCTTCTGCAGAAAGCAGCATCATGATGGATACCACAGAAGGGGACTTGTGCACATGCAAGCATCTGATTTTAGTGCAATTGAGTAATGGGTTCAGCTGCCTTTGAGGCTGAGTGATTTACACAAGACTGACATATCTTGCACTGAATTCCCAGTACCAAACAGAATTTCCACAAGTAAGCTGGGCAACTCTAGAATATACTGGGCTGAAACTCTGTAGTGGAAAGCTGTCATTGTAAGGTAGGCAGGGGGGGCTTGCAATGCCTATTAATCTTATGAATGGCAGACAAATTGTTTTAATTATATGAAAAGATGAATAAGAAATAATAATAGAAACCCAAGGTGATGAGTTCTGAAAACATGAAAGAGAAGCTTTCAGTAACAGCAAAATTGGAGGTGCTCCCATTCTTCCCATCCTCATGTGTTTTGGGTGATTTGCCTCAGTTGGGCCAATGGACAACAGCTCCTGGGGGATGTGCTGATGGGGCTGAGGAGCTCTGCAGGGAGGGGAATTGTGAAGTCACTCTGAGGAAAGTGAGTTTGCAGAAATACTAAGACTGGCTTTGACAGAGCTGCTGGGTTTAAGGAGGCTGCAGCTAGGGGAAATATTGATGAACCAACACTGAGGAGAGGGGAGCGAGATGAGAATAGTGATCAGCTCCTTTTGCATGGTTATTACAGAGCAAGCTTTGTACAAAATGGGGTAAGAGAAGGGAGTACAGTTCCTCACTGGTGTAAGAAAAGGGAGTACAGTTCCTCAATGGTGTAACAAAAAGGGAGTACAGTTCCTCACCCTTCCACCTCATCCTCTTGTGAGCTGATGTTTGAGTGTCCATGATGAAGGCTGTGGGCTTTGAATTGCTCCTTGGAGGCCCCTGCTTTAAGACTTTGTGAGCTAAGTAAATTCCAGGAGGTAATAACTGCATTCAAGCTTAGCAGCATGGGTGTGGCCTGAGAAAAATGCTGATTTTGGAGTCTTGTAGGAAAAAAAGGGAGCTACAATTTCTGAAATCTCTAGGAAGAGGCACTTATCTCTTCTGGTCTTAGTGTCACCTGAGAAAGCACTGTCATTAACTAATTACTCTCAGCCAGTGATAATTGGTATCCATTTATTCTTCTCCTTTCCCATACTCTGTATCTGTACTAATCAAATCTTCACTTTTGGTACAAGCTCTGTAAAAACTAATTTCTGGGATGTTTATCTCTTTGCTGTTGAGAACAGAGATGCTCAAAGCATGCTTATAAAGAAACTACTTTTATTTACAGAAGTTTATAAAAGGATCATGTAATCAATATACTAGCTTCCTAAAGAGGCTAATCTCTTTTCCAATAATATTTTTCAAAGGAAATATAATAATAATTTACAATAGTCTTTGTGGCTTCACCTTCTATTTTTTTATTACATGTTTTCAAAGGATTTAACATAATGCAGTTCTTTCCTAAAGTCTCAGACTATTATTAAATTACCTCTTCTTTTGTTAAAATAGGATTTTAAAATAAGGATGAAGTTGTTTGGTTTAGTCTAAGATCTTCTTATAATGTTTTGTGTGAAACATATAAGCCCCAAATTGCTGCATTTTTGACCTGTTTCTGAAAAACTGGGAAAAGAGAAGCATTGTACTCTGATAATATTTTTAAATTGGGGATGTTACAGGTTTTGGATTTGTCCTCCAATATTTTTTTTTTTTAATTAGCTTGTTCTTAGTTTCTTTGCCATAAGCTATAGTTACTTCTGCTACTAATTTGTTATCTGCTGAGCTGAGAACAGCTCTGCTCCAGGTGTTTATGAAATGCAGAATGGGTAATAAATTGGAAGTAACTTGTATTTTTATTGTAAGTAAATGGGTGGACTCTGGATTCAGGATGGAAAGGGCTGCAGTTGGAAAGCAAGCAATAGCATCAGTACTGTTTGGTGGAGGTTACGTGGAAAAAATGAGTGTTAGGATGCAAAGCAGTATATGAATAATCAACCAGCAGTAATTAGAATGAAATTAAAAAACCAGCTGGAAATGATTTTATCAGATGAGGTGAGGGGAGTGTAAGGGCTGCAACTGGGCTTCAGGTTTTAGCTGTCTATACAGCTGGGCTGTTTATATGTAGTTGTAAATTAGAATCAAATGTCACGGGATTTTATGCTAAATTTCCACTAGGATGTATATTCAGAGCACTTTCAGTCCCTTAATTCAATGACCTAGTTAACATGTTTAACCAAGCAACATGCCTGAATTGCAGCCTGCATTTGGGAAGGCTTAGCTATTAGAAGAGTTAAGTTTCTTGCAGGCACCTGTAACCTGGACTCCATTGTTATTCAGAATGAACAGCCAAATGATGATTCTAAGGGGCAATTAAAAGAGAACATGTAATTAAGAATAGATAACTTTAAAACAGCTCATATATGCTGTAAAATCAAAGTCAGAATTAATCATAGCCTAAAAAATCACTCTGCATGTGAAGACTTCAACATTAATTAGCCTTTTATTAAACTTTTCCATTAAGACAATCTAGCATATTGCTTACTTAACTGTTAAAATCCTTTAAATGCAAAAAAAAAACCCCAAAACATTAAAGTGCTGATATTAAAATCCCATTGACAGCCATTAAAAAGAGAAACCTCATTTTAAACTCACTCTAATTCTGGCTTTCTCAGAAGTGAGAATGAAATTAATGTAAAAATCAACTGTAAAGATCCACAGTAGCTAAAATAATGAGATCAAATATACATTCAGACTTTTTTATAGCTCCACCTGTAATTTTTTGTAAAAAGGTTTTTTTTCAAATGCAAAATAGGGGAACAAAGTGGCTTCCACTAAAAGGGCAGTATGTAACAACAGACAACATCTAGAGTTTTTAGCATTCCTATGTATTCCTATTTGATAAATTTCCCCATATGTGAAAGGCAGTATGAGCAACCTGGTAGGACTGTAGATTGAGAATAAGAATACACAGATTCTATACTTTTTCTTACCATTTCCCAGTGATGTAATTTTGGGGCAAGTTCTTTCTCACTTCTGTGGGGTTTTCTTGGTTTGGTTTGGTTTGTTTGTTTGTTTTTTTTTCTTATATATACAATGGGAATAATGATGCTCTTTGTAAGTGCTTTGAGACTTATGAAAAACATTGTGAGTGGAAGAGGTATTTGAAAAGAAGACAGCTTGAAAAAAAAAAAAAAAAAGGTCCTCTTTTCATTCCAGAAGTTTAATGAGAATAGTTGATCGATGTTAAAACAGACTCTTACTCCCTCATTTATCATCTACCAGACTGGAAAGATGCTAAATGTTGGTAAGCTAATGTTTTAGTTCAAATACTTATTTTGAAAAACAAACTATTCAAGAAAAATATGAAAACATTGTCCAATAATTTTTCCTGGGAGGGAGGATGATCTTTCAAAAACTCCTAAGCATTTCCACTTACTGATGCATAATAGTGTTGGTTTTTGTGGTCACGTTGTATGAGTGTGTTAGACAGTCATAGTGCAGGTAGAAGAACAGGAAAAGCAGTCTCAAGGGTCTTTGTACTTTTTCCTGTGCACACGACTGGAGAAGAGGGGTATAAGCACTTGGCCTGCCCCAGATAGCCTGCTGCAGAAAGCAGAGGCTTTCCAATCAACTCTGTTTCATATCCCAGGTGTAAGACTGGTGGCCAGTTACCCCAAAGTGTCTGAGAATTGAACTTCCAAGCCAGGAAGCCACTCATCTTTTCTGGAATGTATCCTTAATAAGGCAAAAACACACAGAGCAATTTAGACTTAATCCTGAGGTGGAGGAGAAGCAGTGGAGCCCTCCTGCAGTGGGCTTCTTGGCATAGAACCCTACTGAGTATTCTTAAGTAGACTTCCCCTGCCAGGCATCACTTCATCAGATCTGACACTCTGGGCTAGTTGTTCGTGTTCTGTTGTTTGTTGGGTTTTATTAAATGACAAAATGATAGGGGTTGGAAGGGACCTCTGGAGAGCATAAATTCCAACTCCCCTGCCTAAGCAGCATCACCCAGGGCAGCCCACACAGGAACAGATCTGGGAGGGTCTTGGAAAGTCTCCAGAGAAAGAGACCCCCTCAGTCTTCACTCCAGGATAAACAGCCCCAGGGCTCTGAGCCTTTGTTGAAGGATGTGTTTATGATTTGTCCCTGAAAGAAGTGGAAGAGACTGTTGCATTGCACCTCTGCTAATGCAATTAAAGGCTGCTCAGGCCTGCTTGGCTACTTGGAAAGAGTGTACTGGTATTCTTTTGTCACATGATGAAGCCATGGGAAGTGTTGCATTTGTGGGAGAAGGTGAAGAACAAGGATAAGGAAAGCCAAAACTAGGAAATTGATGCAAATTGTAACATGTCACTTCAGTTTCTTGCTGCTTTGTTTTCTCTCTGACAGTGTCTTGTGTGGTTCATGGGGGGTAAATAGGCATTTTTGATTAAATGGGGTGAAACCCTGAGATATTTATTGTACTGTACACACTATAATTTGCCCTAATAACTAGTAGGACAACACTTACCTTTGCAATAGTAGGTGTAATTATTGTCAGTACTCTTATGACACTTCTCTGTGGACAATATTCTGGTATTCCAGGTGGCAGTTTTTTGATACAGCTTTACTTTTTCTCAATCATTATATTCATTTCTCCACTATACTCAAGCTTTTTTACAGTGGAAGTTTTAGGCATCTCTACATGTCTTCCTAAGGAGTCAGTTGTCCACATTGACCCTTTTCACTCAGGAGCAAGGGCTGTGATTTTTTTTGGGTAGTTTTAGTAAGGTGTTTTTTTTGTTTTACTCCCCTTCCCAATAAGCTGTAATTTAAATGGGAGACAAGCTAGGACTAATGATCCTGAACTATGCCAAGCATGCCTCAATGTGTTACACCCCTAGACAGCAGCACCTTTAGTCTGAAAGGTGCTGAGGGTTTCTGCTCCCAGTTGGCTGATAGCGATGGACTCCATGCCCAGACACTGATGCCTAAGACCTGCTATTTGTTGCTTGGAAGTCCTTCATTTGGGTCCCTCTCTGGACTTCTGCAGATGAACTGATAGCTCCAGTAATGGACCTGGAAGCAGCCTGGTAGGGTGTGGTTTAGGCTTCACCCCTCCCATTGCACCTCTGAGTTCCTCTTTGGGCGTGCAGATGGACCTGACATTCTCCTCATATTCTTATTCCCTCAGTAAATAGCCTAAATTAATACAGAGCTGGTGCTGAAACAGATACCAACAAAAGAGAGTGTGTGCCAAGCAGGGCAACCTCCAAGGTACCCATCTAACATGTTTCTAATTTCA
The DNA here is from genome assembly GCA_025447755.1 of Corythornis vintsioides. Taxonomy (NCBI): domain Eukaryota; kingdom Metazoa; phylum Chordata; class Aves; order Coraciiformes; family Alcedinidae; genus Corythornis; species Corythornis vintsioides. The sequence goes on along the minus strand of JAOEGS010008499.1, from coordinate 146,466 downwards.
CAACTCATCCATTATGTGAAAAAGATGTGAAAATGATTTCCAGTAAGTTGCCAGGACACCGTCATTCCCACTTGAAAGTGCTGGAGAGAAAACATGATAAAAGGGACATGGAGCAGATGTTTCTGCTGACATTTTTATGGCAGTTAAAAAAAGTTGGATTCTATTAGTGTTGCAAAGTTGCTTAGTGATTAAGGGAAATGACAAAGATGATGCATTGGTTCTAAATTGGTGTCATGTTGATGAAGGGTATTTTGATTGAGATAATGTGAATGCTGATATGAGCATTTGGTTTTGAAATGTTTTAGCTCTTTTCTGTTTGTGGAAATAAGTGCTCAGCTCCTCTGGAAAACACACTGTTTGGTTAGGTGTATGAAATCTCTACAGCAATCATTTTCTGGTGAGCCACTGTTATGTTGTTGTGGTTTGCTGTTTTTCAAAAATAAGCTTTTAATGGAAGCGTGGAAGAAATCTTAGTTTATTTGACCAGTTGTTTGTTGTGTTTTGTTGTTTTAATAACTCGAGGAAGGTTTACTCAAGTAAAACTTGTATTGAGTAAGTACAACCAAGCAAGATACCATGTTTTCCTTCAAAGGATTGCTGGTCATCATTGGTTCAGATAGAAAAATGTTTGGGAAACAGCAGTGGGAAGGAAGGGGCAAAAGGGCAGGAAATTTTTACAATTACAGCAGCTGTTTTAAGTCTGTAAAAATAAAACTTCTGGACAGTCCTATAAATGAGTATTTTGGTAATATTCTATTTGGCATTGGAATGGGCTGCCCAGGGAGGTGGTGGAGTCCCCATCCCTGGAGGTGTTTCAGAACCGTGTGGCTGTGGTGCTGGGGGACATGGTTTAGGGACCCTGGCAGTGCAGGGGGAACAGTTGGACTCCATGATCTTAAAGGTCTCTTCCAACCAAATCATTCTGTGATTCTATGATAATATTGATGAATATTGATTGGTAATATTTATGAATAAACAGAAGTGTAGCGATACATCCTGCATGTCACAAAAAGCTGATACTATCATCTCTTTTAAAGCTATGTAATGAGAATCTCTTTCTGTGCAGCTGAGCATTATTTCACATTGATGAGCAAGTTCAGGTCTTCAGAGAGATCAAAGGCTGGGATACCCAAGGCAGGAAAGAACTGCCATGAACTTGTTGGGGAAAAATTCTTGGGTTTATTCTGTGCTTTTGCTATTTCTAGATATCTTTTATTAACATAAGTTTCCAGATATTTCTGCAGCTTTGACCTAAATTTGCTGGAGTTGTTTCCCCTACTTTGGCCATTGTATAATTTGCTGAGTATAACCAAGCATTTGTATTATGCAGCTGGGAAAGTAGAAGTCCAAACTTGTACATTGTCTCCTCTTCTCTCTCCCATAGCACTGGCAATAAAAAGTAAGTAGGAGTAGAACTAATAATTTTTCATTAGGGCTATGGATTTTTCAAACTTTTATACCTCCTTTGAAGCCTTTTGCTTGGGAAAGAGGAAAAGGAGAAAAGAATGGAGCAAGTGTTCTTGTTGTCTCCCAACCAGAGAAGGCTCAAACGAGCTCCAGGCATCTCTGAAGCTTTCTGTGTCTGGGAGCACTGTAAGACCAGCCAAGCACAGTGAATATGTAAGATTTCTTTTTATGATCTTCCCCTTCAGATGCAGTCCCCAGTAATACATTACAGCTAAACAAATGGGTCAAACCATCCACATTTTAAATGAAATTGTGCCTTATGTGGAGATATTTGTCATGACTTGCACTTCACCTTTCAAGTATTTTTCTTGAATGGTGATTATTTCAGCCATGAAGAACCATGCTAGAATGCAGGGGTTTATTAATTGAAAAAAAAAAAAAAAAAGAAAAAGAAAAAAAGAAAAAAAAGTGTTTGTGTATCCTTGAATGACTTAATTCTCAAAAGCACCTTGTTAAAAATTGGTGTCCAATTATACTTCTTTCTTGTGATGTCTGTTGGCTGACACTGTTACAAAGATGCTAATTGCCTAATCTATGACTTCTAATTTAAAATCACTGCTGAATTTGTTTTAAAATCCATCTTTGATCAGCCTTTTGGATTTAAATTAACTTCTCTCTACTCCCCCTCCTCCAACCTAAAGCAAAGAAAGAACAAAGTTGATAGAGAAACAGAATCACATTTGTTTACCATGAATGGGATGATTTCTTTTTTTCTGTATTCATAGCAAGTTCCTGGGTTACTGCTGTGTGGCAATTCAAATTACAATTTCCCCCCCCATGGCACTAATTTTATTCATTACTCCAGTGTCAAATGAACTCATGCTCTGTTTCTTATTGTGATGGCAAACTCTCTGCTTTCTTCCCTTTGTTCCCACAATGGTAATTGTCTTGTTTATCACTGACATAAACGAGCCTAGAGTCAAGTTGACACAAATTTGGCGAATTTCCACATATCTTATTAATTTTTTTTTCTGCTTTTTAATTTAATTTCTGTTTCTACAGGGCGTATTTTAATATTGCACTAATAATGAGACTCCTTTATAAGTTCATTTGCTCACAGTAGGAGGAGGGGGAGAGTGTGAGGCAGATAGAGCAGCTGGGTAGATGGTAATACTGAACTTCCAAGCTTTAAGATGGCTGAAGCTTGGATCAATGGCAGCAGGAAGAAGGTTTGTGCTTGGACACAGAAGAGCTTTGCTGTTGGTAAGTTCTAGTGAAATGATGGCCAGTGTGGCAGTGGACAGGAGTGCTCTAAAGCACTAAAATCCCCCGGTTGGTTTACTTTCCCAATTAATTTTAAAGAAGAATCACAGAATCACAGAATGTTAGGGGTTGGAAGGGAGCTAGAAGATCATCTAGTCCAACCCCCTGCCAGAGCAGGGGCA
>JAOEGS010008499.1:109052-132629 GCA_025447755.1 Corythornis vintsioides | reverse complement strand
TCCAGAGCAGGAGACTCCACAACCTCCCTGGGCAGCCCCTGCCAGGCTCTGGCACCCTCACTGGGAAAAAATTCCTCTTCATGTTTACATGAAACTTCCTATGCCTCAGCTCCCACCCATTGCCCCTTGTCCTGTCCCTGGATGTCACTGAGCAGAGTCTGGCTCCAAATGAGCCTGATCTAAGCCCTGGGGGTGCCAGCAGTCCTACCTGGACTGTAGGACAGGCCAGCCAATCTGCTCTGAGACACAGATGGAAAGGCAGTCTCACAGATAAGTGTATCCTGATCCCCTTAGGGCTTTTTAAATCTTGACTAGAACTTTGAACTGTGTCAGTAACTGATCAGGCAGGCACTGCAGGGCACAATGCCAAGACCTGCTAATATGTTATAGAGATTTCTGCTATTCAGCAGAACCACTGTGTTCAGCACCAGCTATAGCTTCTGGGTGCTCTTGAAGGATAACTTTATAAATTAAAAGCACACTACCACAGTGGTGTTGGGCACAAAGAAAACATACAACTATCCAGTACTACAGCAGTGATCATTTGTGTTAAATATAAATATTCAGCAGAAGGTCCTAGTAGCTTGTCAAACACTGGGAGAAAAGAAAAGGTAAGAAAAGTAAAAGTAACCATTTCATTTTACTAATGGTTTTTGTCTACAAAACAATCTCCAGAATATTTAAATGTGACCTTTTCCTAACAAGTGCAAGGAGAATATGAACACTAGGGTACATGATTTAGTTCTACTTCCCTTCATTTGGATATAAAACATGCTGTGGAAAAAAAAAAAAAGCAGGTTTCTTTTTTAGCTGAATTGCTCTCAACAGCAACTCTTGGCTACAAGAAAAAGGCATTTTGCATTAATATCCATGTAACTATTTACATTTAAAAAACAAGGTCCTAACAGAACTATTTCTTTATTAAAGCATTTGCAAGAAATATGAGAATATTGGTGGAAAGTAATTTTAATATCTGCTTCTAAAACTGCAAGGCCACTCAGACACTCATTCTTAGCTCAGTGAAGCACAACACCTGTATACTTACTGTTTAGTACCTACACATTGCAGCTGTTTACAGCTTTCATTTTCTTTTAAAGAAAAGTGGTTTCTTAAGCAGTAAAGACAGTGGAGTGTAAAAAGCTCCATTTTTAGAAGAAAATTCATAACACCCCAAATATTGATAGGAACTATGTAAATTTTAGGAAGCTTTTGTGTTGCTTTTTTTTTTTTTTAATGAAAAATAGTAATGAAAATATTGAGAGTTAGAAAGTTTGAACATTTCAAATTAATGCATTAATGGAAAAATATTCCTTGAAACTGTGATGTGACATCATGTTTAACCATTAGACTACTTTTCAGTTTAGCCCAGCTTATCATCATAGGCCATCAGGGAACTCTTCCTAAGCTCTGTCACCTTAAGGCAGAGACCTCACCCTCTTTCAAAGGCAGGTCCACAGTGCAAAGACTTAATTCATGCAGTTTTTTCCAAAGATGGGGGCTCCTATTTCAGTATCCAGTTTAAGGCCTTTCATATTTCCTCTTTAATTGTCCTTAGAACAGTAGCTGTAGCAGAAAGAATTGCTCATATAAGGTATGTGTTGGCTGTTGTAAACTTTGGGTATATTAGAGCTTCACCCCATACTCTGAGTGCTACGTTGTATTTCTGAATTTCTAGGCTTGATTCCATTTCCTCTGGCAGTGTTTGTTTCAGTTCCATTGAGAAAGACACAATAAGTAAGTTAATATTACTCCCTATTTTTTCTGTTTCTTTCTCTTTATCCCTTTGGCCCAAGCAGTATGGGAAAGTCATGTCAGATCACTGAATTTACTTTGATCTTAGCTCGTGCATTTGACCTGTGAGATTTTTCAGAGTGAAGGGTGAGGAATAAGCAGAGGAATGCTCCATAGGGACTGTAACTACTTAGTTATTAATCCTAATGGCTGTGTGGGACATTAGAGGGAGAGGCAGACCAGCACTCCTGTATTTCCTTGAGGCTTTAAGCTGAGGCCAGGGAAATCATACTCTTTCTGCTGTATTTTTTGGCTTCATCATTTAGCCCACTGATGCAAAACAGAGCTGTTAGGTTTCATAATCTATGTTACCACAAGATATGTAAGTTAATTCTTTCTGTTGCTCCTGAAGTCATTATGCCTCTGTGATACAGCTTTTATCTCATTCCAAGATCCAAATAGCTACCAAGCAGAATGCCTCCATTTGAGTGGTACTTACCCTATCCACCTTCTACACAGTTCTTTGGCCTGAAGCTGCTCATCTTCAAGCACTTTGAGGTAGAATTATTTGTATCCACAGCCTTCCTCATTAAGGTCAAATGTACAAGGTGGCTCTGCTCACTCTCCTTCTTCCTTGCCTCTTCACTTTCTGAACAGAAGTGGCACATGTAATAATTACTGCAATGACTTTGTGAGTAGACATTAAACAACCATAACTGTCGTATCCTGTGATTTTTCTGTCTTCCTTTTGTAAATAGTGGGTCACTGGAGTGCTTTTTACTATGACATATGTAGAAACATATGGCATGAATATAAATGTGCCATCCATCACTATACACTGATGAGAAGTGTCCCAGCAGCAGTAAATGCTTAATTCTATTGCACATAGCTGTATAATTAGTTTTTCAGATGCGACATTTTGCCTGAGAAATAATTTACTGAACTTGCTAGGTACAAAAACTTTTATTCATACAAATATATATACAAATTCATGTGAATTTTTGAGAAATTTAATTTAATAAATGGCAGTAACAACTTTGATAGAGGAAGGAAACAGTATTTTTGTAGTTCTTAAATATAATAAATTGGCACACATTTAAAGGCATTTAAAAAAAAATGTCATTGGGAAATGGTAAAATTGTTGTATAACAGCAAAAGTATAGAGACCTTACCCTGGGTAATCTCATTGAGCTAAGCTTCCAATACAAGCATTTAAACTCTTTTTTTTTTTTTTAACTGAAGGAAACTACAGGAAGGAAAAAATGGTTTCAGTGTTTGAAAAATAATGTATGAAACCAAGTTTTGATTCTTAACAGCATCTCTTGTTTTCCTTCAGTTGTAGAGCTTTGTTTTGGAGGCTTTCTAATGAGCAACAGAGACTTCTACAAATTTTAAAAAAAAAAAACAACATTTGAGAGGAAAAAATAGTTAAGATGGATTTTGTCTGTTGTTGAAGTGCATCCAAGCTTGTTTTCAGAAACAACACCAGGAAAAGAAGAAAATGGAGGAGGATGTGGGGAAGGGCAAAAGCATCTTTTCAGACTGTGGTTTTGGCCAGTTTACTTACCAAGGTAGACTCTCTGTATAAAGAAGGGAAAAAGATACTGAGGAAGAAGGAAAATACTACTCATTGAAGCACCAGGGCTTCCTATCTGGTGCAGCATCTCTGATGGCAGATTTCATTCCTAAAGTTGAGTGAGTTCATCCTCCTAGCATCAGAATAAAATAACAGGCCCATGAAAGACACAGAGACAGAAGAGCCTGTGTTTATGTTGCCTGCCAAGTAGACTGAAACATCTGCATCTCAGTTTTAGTACATTGATTTTTTTATTATTTTTTTGTCTGTTCTTATTTACAAGCCATGCCCTTTGTATTCTAGGTTTCATTGGTACATCATTTTGTTTTGCATTCAGTTTTTGTTGTTACTTTTAATTTATACGAAATTTAGCTTTTTTTTTTTTTTTTTTTTTTTTAAATGCTTGTTGTGGTATAAATTTAACTAGTGCCTTTTCTCCCCATGCTCTGGAACACAGTACTGAATGTTGGTAAGAACTCCATGGGTGTTTTTCCAGCTGGATATAAATTTCCACTCAGCCTCAATCAGTCCACAAATTGTAATTGCCAGCCTTTATCTGGACTTGTTTGGTTTTAGATATTTTTTTTTCAGATACAGCTTGCTGTCTAGAATCCTGAAATGAATCAGGATGTTTTCCTGTTTGTTTGGTTTTGCCTCAGGTTAACACTGAAAAAATTATGTTTTGGGTTACTCCTCTGCTTAGCAGCTCCTTGGATTTGACTGGTTAAAGCCACTGTCTAGATGGCAAGGGATGAGTGAGTGTAGGCTGTTGGCATGTTGTGTTGTGTGACAGCATCTGCCAAATTAGCAGGCTTTTGAGGACTGAAGAGGAAAAGATTATGGGCTACTCGGTCCTAGTGGTAAAATCACACTTGAGTACCATGTGATTGTGAGATAATTTTTTAGTGCTTTAATGTTGAGAAGTTAAAAACACACTGCCATAGAAGCAGTCTTCACGTGGAGATGAAAGTTTTAATAATCTCAGGCTCATGGTAATATAAAAAATGTAGAATTTGTTGGGAAAACAGGATGTGAATCAACACCTAAAACTTCAGTAAACACAAATGTGTGCTAACAAAAACGTGCTGCCATAACTTTAGGGTTTGCAGTAAATAATGTTAGATTCTGAATCAAGTTAGATATGTGTAGATATTTTGTCCAATCATGCTTATGAGTGTAAAAAATTAAAAGCTAGCTCAGTGTGCAACTGCAGAGAAATTATCTAATGCATAAAATAGAAAAAAATACCTTGTGAATTCTGCCCCCAGGAGAAGGTTCTTGATTTGCTATTTCAGTAGAGGACAAACTTTGTAATTGGCCTTTAAAGTGGCTTCCCAAGTCGCCAAGAAATAGAAACGTTCCCTGCTACCTGTTTACTTTCTTTTGTTTCTTCCTTTTCTTGATTCCTGTCCCACCTCAAACTCTGAAGTGTCATATAAAAGAATATAGGAACAAATGTCTATGTCATATCATCCTCTTACTGTATTTCAAGTGCTCACAGTTGGAGTGTGAGCACTACAGAACATCCATACATCAGGCAACTAAATGTGTACTGACCTCAAAGAATGAAAGCAAATGAACATTTGAGAATGTCATAGCAGAAGTAGTTGAAAATAAAGCAGCTTCTTTGTTCTGACAAATTAGTTAGTCTAGGAGGAGGAAAAAGTCCTGACGTCATCTGCAATCAGAGAATATTCCTCATTTGTTGTAAACTGAGCTCTGTACAGAAATAAGAAAACAGCAAATCTTTGTAGGACTCTTTCTGTATTTTAAGACCCCACAAGAATATATTTCAAGAAATATGTCCATAATTAGGGAAGAAGATAAAGGAATGTTTGGAAATAGGATGATGAAGGATTCCATCTACCTTTAACTGACTTGGAATGTTAGAAGTGAACATTTAGCTCTCCCACACACGTGCCCTACTGGAGCTGAGTGGAGCTTAACACAAGCTGCTTCAGGCCAGTGCTTCAGATATCTCTAGAAAATTGCTGCTATAGAACATTATTGAAAGCCCAAACAAAACTTGTGTTTTCTGTAAAACTTTTATTTCTGGTTTTGATGACTTCTGTCAAATGAAGGCTATTTTATTTTAATGATAATAGTTTCTCTAAGATTTTTCTTTTTTCCATTCTTTAGGTGGGTAGAGTTGTTGTTGTTGGGAGGGGGGGGTGCCTACCTCCTCCATTACTGGCAAAGCTTCTCTATGCTTTGTGGCCTTTAAGGAACAAGTCAGGGATCCAGTTGTGCAGCATCAAAGCCTGGAAGGTGTGTCATGAGGTTCAGATGGGGATTTCTAGTATACAGAAATGCTTTCTCATATGTGTTTACCCCTTAAAGCTTCCTTGTCCTTAAAAAGCTTTTCAAAGAATGGCTTCTGAGCAAGTCATATTCATAACTGGTTGTTTCTAACTGCTAGTACTTTCTTGTCTTGTTGACAGACAGTGGCACTAGGAAGAAAACCACTTACCCATTATAACTATTTTGTTTTTGAAATGGAAATCAATGGAACTGATCCAGAATTAACATGCTTTTTATGCTTCCTGCTTTAGTTTCTTTTTTCCATTTGCTAAGCCCAAGTTAGTTTTTTTATTTATTTTGTTTTTTCCATGGAGGCTGAAAGTACTGTTTTTATTTAGTATGTTTCAGGACATGCTTCCCTGAGTGGCAACTATTGAGATAATGATCTTCCAGTATCCTAGATGAGATTTAAGAGACTTGACTCCACACACAATGAAGCATTCTATTGTAAGCATCTTAATAATATCAGTGCAAATAAATTATTCACTACCAAAAAAATATTATTGTGGGATATTTTTTATTGCCAAAGTGATATATCTTGTCAAAGTGAAATACCTAAAGCTTGAATTATTTCTCCAAAGAGACAAGCTTTTTTTTTCTCCACTTTAGGATGCACTTGTGCATCACAAATAGACATCACCTTAGATTTTCTTTCAGACCAGTACTGTCTGACTGTAATGGAATAAACCTGTCAGTAGTCATAAAAGAAAATTAAATATGTTTGTCAGTAGTAATAGGGCAAAATGCTGTCACAAAACAATTGGAGATGGCAATGTTGTGAAATACTGTATCAGAGATCTAGGACCATTCCTGCTCAATTGCTTTCCCATTTTCATAGCCATAGTCTGTGGAGAGGAATTAGTGCTCTCACAGAGGCATGGATATTCCATTGAAACTGCTTGGCAGGCAATTTAGGGGAGTTAGGCAAAGCTGATTTAGCTCTCCAAAGCCTAAGCATACAGAGCTCTTTTCCTTGCAATTTCTACTCATGTGTCTAGAGCCAATATATTTCTGTCAGAATCATTGGCTTCTACCTGAAGATGATTTATTGCTAATATTGTCCTGTTAATTATCACAGAATGTCAGGGGCTGGAAGGAACCTGAAAGATCATCTAGTGCAACCCCCTACAAGAGCAGGGTCACCTAGACCAGATCACACAGGAAGACATCCAGGCAGATTTTGAATGTCTCCAGAGAGGGAAACTCCACAACCTCCCTGGGCAGCCTGTTCCAGTGTCTGTCACCCTCACTGGGAAAAAAATCCTCCTTATATTTATGAAAATTCCTGTATCTCAGCTTTCAGCTATTGCCCCTTGTCCTGTCATCAGGCATCTCTGAGAAGAGCCTGGCATTCACCCTTTATATATTTATAAACATTGATGAGGTCCCCCCTCAGTCTCCATTTCTCCAAGCTAAAGAGCCCCAGCTCTCTCAGCCTTTCCTCATAAGAGAGGAGAATGGCACTGGTCCTCTTGGCCACAAGAGCACATTGCTGGCTCATGGTCAACATTCCATCAACTAGGACCCCCAGATCCTTTTCCTGCCTTCCAACGAGTCAGTCCTCAACCTATCCTGATACCTGGGTTTGTTCTTTCCCAGGTGCAAGACTCTACACTTGCCCTTCTTGAATTTCATTCAATTTCTTTCTGCCCAACCCTCCAGCCTGTCCAGGTCTCTCTGGATGGCAGCACAGCCTGCTGCTGTGTCAGCCACTCCTCCCAGTTTGGTGTCATCAGCAAACTTGCTGACAGTGCCTCTGTGCCCTCATCCAGGTCATTGATGCAGATGTTGAACAGAACTGGTGCCAGCACCGACCCCTGTGGACCCCACTAGTCACAGGCCTCCAACTAGACTCCATCCCATTGACCACAACTCTCTGGCTTCTTCCCTTCAACCAGCTCCCAATCCACCTCACTAGCTGATCATCCAGACCACACTGCCTCAGTTCAGCCAGAAGGCTGCTGTGGGAGACAGTGTCCAGTGCCTTACTGAAATCGAGATAAACCACATCCACTGCTCTACCATCATCTCTCCACCTGGTTATGTCCTCATAAAGGCTATCAGGTTGGTCAAATATGACCTCCCCTTGGTAAAACCATGTTGACTGCTCCTAATGACCCCCTTGTCCTTGCTATGCCTAAGGATAGCAGCAAGGATAAGTTGCTCCATGAGCTTTCCAGGGATGGAGGTGAGGCTGACTGGTCTAGAGTTGTGTCACTATGCTGAGATGGTTACTCTTAAACTTGTGACATACAGGGAGCATCAAATGAACAAATATCTGAGCAAATTGGATGCTAATTAAAAGCTTCACTGATACTGTTCAGGTGACTGACATCTCTGCTAGACAGAGTAGATACCAATGGGGTAGATCCACAAGCATTTCTGGTCTGGAGTTGTTATTAGCAAAAGGCCTTACTCGGGAATTTGCTCTGAGCACTCTCATCTATTAACTGCTTGCTTGTTTGTATCTTTGCATAAGCTAGAGTACTTAGAAATAATGGAAAAAAAAAATTTTAATTATTGGAAATTAAAAAAGAAAATAATTCCCAAACAAAACCAACCAAAAACAACAAAAAAAACCCCAAACAAACAAAAAAAACCCAAAAAAAACCAAACAAAAAAACCAAACCAAAAAAAACCACAAAAAAATCCCCAAGACACTTAACCTACTTCATTTTAATTGATTATTATACAGTAGAGACTTTTATTTTAACAGTCTTCACCACTGTGTAAGGGCTGTCAGAGGGTTGCTTCCCTTCTGCCTGACACTTTACAACTTAATGGTCACAGGTTTTTGCTACAACTGTGATGTTAATACTAAAGCCATGTTAATGAATACTCAACTGTATTGTTAAACTACAATTCCAGGTGCTTTGCAGGGCTTTGTGTTTCCTCTGCAGTGAAAGATGTGCTGCAGATGTCACAGACCAGCAACCCCATTTGTCATTAAATGAGAAATAGAAGAGTCAAATTCTAATAGCTGCTGTTTCAGCCTTCTTGCTAGGCAGAAGTTACTCATCAATCTTATGTTTTACCAATACACTAATGCCAAATCTGCACAATTGTTCAAGAGTACATTTTAGTATTTTCAAATCAAATATTATTCCTTGAAGGTGTAACTAGAACAAATATATTATCTAATATACCTTGAAGTTACTTCCTTTCCTCCCTTGTCCTTTAGTTTCCAGTCCATACTGACCTGGGAAATGTTTTCTGTTAACACAGTTGCTAAGACTTTTTTTCAAATGTATTTTTACCTAACATTTTAATACTGACATCATAAGCCTCTTCACATTCCACTTTTCAATAATATTTTTTGCTTCATATGATCTGTAAATTATTTCTTGAGATTCATGAATGAGATTGCATGTGCAGCAATTGACTTTATTACCTATATCATAAAAAAACCCCTATATTCTTGAAAATGGAACAGGGTACTTAATGGAAACATATTTTTTAATTCTTCATACTGATCTTTTCAGGAGGTTGCCTAATATTTAGTTTATTGATGCAATGATTAGAAAGGCTACTTTGGTGTACTATATTCCTTTTCCCATCTGTCCAAGGAAAGGAGGTATCAGGATGTGAGCAAGGAGAGTGGATGATGTTGTTGAGAGAATGAAGTTGCATCAGTATGTTGAGAATTGAAGCTTTCAGAAGGTGATGAAGGAAAGGTGAAGTTTAATAATAACAGTTGAAACCTGCAGTTGTCTTTTTTTCTGCCTCTTCAGGAGAGATGAGAACTGACCTGACTTTTCAGTGAAGATAGTTCAGGAAATGGTTTCTTAAGGTTCAAGCTAACATAGTGAAAGCTGTGAAGACCCCTTTTTTTGTCAAGATATCCTTTCAAGTATGTACTTTTAAAATAAAACCAACCCTGCTACTATTTTCATGATTCTGGGAAGCCCTGTTTAGGACCATAGCTAAAGAATAAAGCTATGTTGCTTTATAAAAGAAAAAAATCAGGCAGCAGTTGATTTCTTTTAAGTGCACATGCTCCCATGATATGCTAAAATGAACTGAAAGATACTTACAGGGAGACATATGCATTTGATCTTCCCAGCTGTATAATATTGGGTTATATATAAGGACATACTGTAGAAGGTAGAATTAGTTGCTGATTCTTCAGTTACTGAATTGTAAAATAAATTTCCAGTCCTTGCCCATATTCTGTTCACTGTACTGAAAACAACCACACTGTTAATTCTGCTGTGCCCTTTCTTCTTGACTTTAATGTTCCTTAATCTAAACTGAACTGGGACTGCCATTTGTTAGGCCATACACTTAAATAATCCAAGTCCTCTTTCATAGGGCTGTACTATGTCCCATTATTTATTGCTTCTTTCAATATATGATCTTGTTTAAAATCTTGTTTCTTCTAACACCTATATGAAGTCATTTTCTACATTAGGACTCAAATCTGATGTAAACTTTCCCCCCCAGGCACTATTTTACAGCATAACAATATTTCGTGTTGCTGCAGTCTTTGTTGTTTGGAGGTGTGAGTGATCTGTTCCTTGAGATACTCTTGGTACTAGCTTTTTACATACAACTGTATTAAATGATTTGAAATAATCTCTGGTATTCCAGAGAAGTCATCCTCTGCTTGCCACTTCAGTAACGTCCCTTCAGATTTCTAACTTGTGTTGGAACAGACATTTCATTATCACTTCCATTTTAACAGTTGGTTCCCTGAAAACTTTACTTTGGTCAATTCTATCCACTGTATCTTGCAAAGCACCTGATTTATCTGTTATATAGGTAATAGTAAAACATTCTAAACTTCAATATCACAGTAAATTCACAAATTAAGTAGTTTTCTTCTTGTTGAATTGTTATGAGACTACCTAAATACAAGAGGAAGAGAACAGTTTCATTGCCTCAGAAGACAATGTCCTTAGGTAAAAAGGAAAATATAATCAGTCAGTAGTTTGTAATTAAAATTGAAGATTCATTATTTATCTTGATGAAGAAACAATGAAAGGAACAGTAGAAGGAGAAAATTACCACAGGAATAATTGAATCACGTGTTGGGATTTATTTTATTCCCCACATAAATAGGTTAAGAAATTCAATGACTGATCTCAATAGAATTCAGTGTATAAGAGCACTCTTCATTTACTCTTTTTTTTTTTTTCTGTATATTGGATTTTTCTGAGCTAAACCCCTTTTCCTACCTTAGTAAGAAGAGAGCAATACAATTCATACCACCAGAGTAACTTCAGTACAAAATTGGCATTTGCAAATCTCAGGAGAGATTGTCAAAACATTCATTAACTTGGAACAAACCTACATTTTTCATTTTTATACCAACTGTAGCTCCTTTGAAGTCTGTGGTAGACTTCATTTCAAATTGGCATATATAGTTTAAAAATGTTATGTATACACACAGAGCTTTTTTTTTAATGGGGAGGAATGGAGAAGAGGGTATTGTCTACTATGATTTATTTTTTTTTTTAGTATCAGTTGTACATACCAGATCTTGTGTCTACCACATTGCTGCAAGAAATGCTTGTTTTAATCACATTGCTAATGACTGTTGTGGTACCATCCCACATAATTCAGCAGAAATTGAAATACCAGCTATGTTCATATCAGAAAATAAAACTGGAGATCTCATAATACGAGATGATTATGACTGTAATTTTTATCCTCCCTAGAAGGCAGTCCACTTTTAAATTAACTGTCTTGTATAGTTTCTTGTGTGATTTGTAGTGTAGCATATTGTGGAACACATTGCAGTAATCTAATTTGAAGTGACAAATGCACTGATGATGGTAAAAATCATGTCTGGTAAAGAGCTATCTCCAGGCTGACATGTGTGAAGGAAATGCATTCCTAAATATTGATGCAATGCAGTTGTCAAATGGTAGTTAGAAATCCAATAGGGCCCACAGGCATCAATTCTTACCAACAAATGCAGAGCACACAGCAGCAGATGGAGATGCATATAATTTTTATTACATTTTGAAATGACTTCCCCCTGTCTTTGTCATAGGTATTGTCTTACACTTATGTTCACTGAGTTTTCAGCTAACTATTCCATCCTTCCACGTCATCTGAATGCTAAATATGCACTGCTGGTTTGAAGAAGACACAGAAGAATCAGCAGTGTAGTGCTGGTCATCCATCATCAGACCACTTATCCTTGCTCATCTTCCAACAAGTTCATGGCAAGTATGTGTGCCAAACAGTAGACTTGGGATAAAACTGCTGTAAACCAGCAATATTTTGGGTAAAAAGTAATTAGACTTGTTGTTAGGGTTAAAGTTCCTAACATATCTATTTTGCCTGCAACTGACAGTCAGAGGTCCATGAATATTGGTGTGAACTTACAAACTTTCATTTTGTCAATAATTACAGTCATCAAAGGAATATGAATTATTTGATATTCTCAGATTTTCTCAAAATATCTTCAGTGAATCTTCAAACAGGAATCAAGGTGTGGTTGAGTAGGATTAAAGCAGTCCTACCAGATGAAATTTATCAAGGTTATCAGCCAGATTTATCATGAAAACGTATCCATAAAAAACAAACAACAAAAAAAAACCCAAAAAACCTCTAAAAAACTCAAAAAAACAACACACACAAGAAAAGAACCCCACTTTTCTCTTTTAGCAGAGACAGAGAATGTTTTTTTTCTGAGAAATAAAACTGTTTTCTGACTTCTTGAAAATATCTAATACAAAAATATCTTAAGAATATAAGCTTGTTAATGCCAAAAAACTAAAACTCTAATATTGATTACAGTCATGGTAGATTAAAGTAAAAGGGAGGTGTGGAAATAATACCTGTGCAACACATGCATTATGCTTTCTGAGGTTTATTTTCCAAACTTATTACAGTTGATTATCATTACAAAAGATTACTTGATTTGCTTCTTGGAACAAGTTTTCTTACTTGAGTGAGCACCAAGAAGATGAATGAGGAAAACTCAACAGGAGAAACTGATTATTTGGAAAACAGTCAGTGACACAGTGTTAAATACTATCACCACCATCATAAAATATGTTGAATATGAAGTGGGAAAAATCATGAATGTTACTATTTGACTTGCTCATTAGAATAGCTGGTGACCAAGGAAATGTTAATCTTCACTTTTTATCAGTGAATCATTACTAATAACTTTAATTAATTATTTTATTAGTCATCCACTTCACTTTTTATTAGTGAAAAACTAGTGATTCAACTGTAAACAAGTCATTACTGTTGAAGTGTGTTTTCAGCAAAGTAAATGATGTCACTTTAATTTCCTTTTGAATCAACAGGTGGTGATTTCCCTTTTTCAAAAAAAACCAACCCAAAACATCAAGTAAATTAATGAACTCAATCTTGCCATAATATGTGGCTATGGGAGAGGAGTTGCTTCACCATAGACTAATGTATAGTCTAAATTACAGGGATCCTATTTTCTCTATAATTGTATTAAATGCCTTAGCAGTTTGGATTTAATTAGATTGTTTTTAGTGAAACCCATTATGAATTCTATTAAGAATCTATGTATACTGGTTTTCTACATTCTATTCAAAGAAAATTAGGCTCCTTCTTCACTGCTAAAAACAAAATAATGAAAGGAACACTTTTTCATAACTATTTTTCCTGTACAAATGAAATATTCTATGTAACATTAAAAAAGTTGTAAGCAAAAGTGCATTAGAAGGAAGAAGTGGTCATCTGGGAGAGCCTCAGCGTCCTGATGTGTTAGCAGTTAGCTGATGTCCCAGACAAGAAGGTCAAACAACACAGAGTTTGTTAATCAGCAATAGCCACTTCATTGACCTGGATGAGGGAATCGAATGGACCCTCAGTCAATTTGCAGGTGACACAAAATGAAGCACAAGTTTGAGGGTAGGAAGGCTCTGCAGTGGGATCTGGACAGGCTGGAGTGATGAGCTCAGGTCAATGGGATGAGGTTTAACAAAGCCAAGTGCCAGGTCATGCACTTTGGTCACAACCACCCGCAGCAATGCTACAGGCTTGGGGAGGAGTGGCTGGAAAGCTGCCTGGCAGAAAGGGACCTGGGGGTGTTGGTTGATAGCTGGCTGAACATGAGCCAGCAGCATGTCCAGATGGCCAAGAAGTCCAAGAGCATCCTGGCCTGGATCAGAAACAGAGTGAGCAGAAGGAGCAGGGAGGTGATGGTGCCCCTGTACTCAGCACTGGTGAGACTGTACCTTGAGCACTGTGACCAGTTTTGGTCCCCACAGCACAAGCAGGACACTGAGGTGCTGGAGCAGGTGCAGAGAAGGGCAGTGAAGCTGGTGAGGGGTCTGGAAAGCCTTGTGAAGAGTGGCTGAGGAAACTGGGATTGTTGTAGTCTAGAGAGGAGAAGACTGAGAGGAGACCTTATTGTTCTCTACAACTACCTAAAAGGAGGTTGTAGCCAGGCTGGTGTTGGTCTCTTCTCCCAGTTTACTAACAGAACAAGAGGAGATGGTCTCAGGTTGTGTCAGGGGAGGTTTAGATTGGATATTAGAAAGAAATTCTTCACTGAGAGAGTGGTTAGGCAGTGGAACAGGCTGCCTGAGGAGGTAGTAGAGTCACCATGACTGGAGATGTATAAAAAACACACTTGAGGCTGTGGTCCAGTGGTTAGAGAGATGTTAGGATGAAGGTGGGACTTGATGGTCCTAGAGGTTTTCCAACCATAATGATTCTGTGATACTAAGTGTTCAAGGACAGGTTGGATGAAGCTTTGAGCAACCTGATCTAGTTGAAGGTTGGAAATAGATGACCTTTAAGGTCCCTTCCAACACAAAACTTTATATGATTATATGATCATACAAAACAACTTTACCTGCTTTATAGCTTAAGAGTGTAGGAGAGGGCTAGGGGCTAGATTTGGCCTTGGATTTTTTTTTCTCAGAGAAGCATCCAGGACTCAAGGATGCAGAAAGCCCTTTTGCTTTGCCACATACAACCCTCTACCCTGTGCCCCAGGGATTTAGCTTGTGCTTAAACTGGTTAAACAGCTATGTGGTTTATATGTCTGTCCAGTTTAAAAGTCTAGTTTCCTAGTTTCAAAGTCAATTTACTGTTGGTGCTGGTCTGAGATTTCTATAGCTACAATCCATTGTCACTTTCTATAGCAAAACCAGTAAACTTTGAAATACAAGTAGCAGCACCCACAGACATGATAAAGCACTGGTCAAACCTCTCCAACTGTTTGCTAAGCATTGTTTACTGCTTCCAATTCTGCTTTTTATTCCTGCAAACATTTCACTTTTTAAAGTTCTACACATTCCTCAACTCCCTCACTACTAACCCTTCTTTTTTCCCTTTCCCTTTTCCATTCCTCTTTCTTCTTTTCTCTTCCTTCCTATCTTTCATTCATACTTTAGTGTAATACACTAAATCTTTTATTACACTTTAGTGTAATAAATTACTTAAACAGAGACACAGACCTTTTAAAAAGATTTCACATTACAGTGATTGTAAATGTATCTCCCTTTACAGCTTGTACTTTGATAGGACAAAATAAATGATCCCATAGGTATACATCTGTCAGCTTTAAATAATACATGAAGGTGACTTGTAGTGTTAAAATAGGAGAAAACATCATTTTCAAGGACAAAATTCTCTGTTTCAAATATATTTCTAACATCAAATTATGCACTTAAATCAGAAACTTCTTTCAAAACATAATTACACTGTTCAAAGACAACTCCTGTGTACTTTTATGAGATGGCACAATGCAACTATACTTTGCAGAGCACATTTCATACAAACTGCATTATGCTCTGCACCACTGAGGTAAATAGTAGTTACACAGTCAAATAACAAACAATAGCAGAGAGAGAAAAACATTAAGTCATGAGAAATGGAGAACAATATATTCTATACAATTTGAAAAGAGGATAGAGTCAATAAGGGAGATTTAAAGGCATTTCCAGGTGGTAAGAACAATAAAACAAAGGTTTTTCAAACAGCTGAAGTACAACTGCATAAATAAGATACACAAGGTTGCTACTACATGAGGAGATGAAGGAGAGTTGCAATCAAATAGAAAAAGTCATTGTCTATTTCTGTGGCCAGTGAGGCATCAGTCACTTGGAGCATGCTGACAACCACCAGTGGAACTTATATTATGATAAATTAGCACAGCAAGTCCAAATAATTCCTGTCAATACTAAACACACAAAGCAAATGTGTCAGAAGGGATTTTTTGACCAAACACTAGAGTAGTTAGCTTTTGATATTATGACTGATCTTGAGTGAAAACAAGAAGTCACCAGAGAAAAGTGAGTATGATTAAAGAACTTGTTACTATTCTCAGAGGTCCTGAATCAACCGGATATTAATAAAATATCAGTAACAGCACCAGGTGGTCCTTTGTGCAATGCTTCAGATAAGTAAATTTAATACAAAAGGCACAGTACCTTTCAGGAGAGAGCTCATAATATTAGTAAAAAATACTATTTTAAAAGTTAACTTGACCTTCAGAAAGAGTGAAGGAAAAAGAAACATAAGTAATTTCCATAATGAACTGTGTTGGATCTCAGTTTGGGCATGAAGTAATTCTGTTTCTTGAGTTAATGATTTTGGGAAGGACATCTTGTTTAACAGCACCGAGTTAGTCTGGTGCCAGAGTTTAGTGAGCAACTGCAAAGGAACAGTTGGGCAGAATAAAGGTGTAGAGCACTGTAAAAACTGCAGAAATTGTGGTATTGAAAAGGCAGATCAATGGCTTCAGATATGAAAGAGAAAAAGAGCAGATATGGCCTTTCATGCTGAAGTGGGAAGAAACATTTTAGGAGTTGGATTTCTTTTCTCCCCCAGAATTCTCTGTAGCTTGGTAGAAAAAAGTGGAAAGACAGCTGAAAATAATAGCTACCTGCACTAAAACTGACAGGGAATTTCCAACTTCCATTTGCAGAAGAGGAAGTTAACAGCTAGGGTCTGCCAAATACTGTCCTGTGCATGGGTACAAATTGACTAGCACCATCAGCTGCAAAATGTCTAGACAACATTTCAGCCTCATAAGGTTGATGAATTTGATCTGAAAGACATTCAGCATTTAATAGAAATTATGAGGATGAGTCAGTAACATCCCTACACAGCAAGCAAACATTTTAAGTGAAAAATCAGAAGCCCTTAAAAACTGTGAAGCTGAGTGAAATGAGAATTTAGTGTTATTTAGTACTAAGAGTTAGCAATGAAGGTCTTTCCTTTAAATTATCTATCATATCTCATGTTATTTGATGTGTATCACACATGAGTTGCTCTCCTTATTTAGGACTAATTTATCTTGTTGATTATCCATTAGCTGTCTGAATATGAACAAAGAAAATGACATTTTCCATTGCATTTCAATATAGGAGTAAATCTTCTTTTAAGATAACGTCCCATGTAACGCAATGGGAGCTATTTAATGAAATCAACTTTGAAACTCAAAATCTATTTCACACAATGCACCAGTTCTGCTCAAAAAAACCCAAAACACTTCCCTGCAATTGCAGTAGTTGGTCTATCAATCACAGCTGAAGCAGTATTTCTGAATAACTTCTCACAGTGTTGCTTTAGAAATGACTGGTATGTAAATCTGTATGAGAATAAGGATGGACTGATGTAAATCCAAATAAACCCTTCAATCAACTTGAGTCAATCTTTGAATGA
The DNA here is from genome assembly GCA_025447755.1 of Corythornis vintsioides. Taxonomy (NCBI): domain Eukaryota; kingdom Metazoa; phylum Chordata; class Aves; order Coraciiformes; family Alcedinidae; genus Corythornis; species Corythornis vintsioides. The sequence continues at coordinate 115,405 of JAOEGS010008499.1, read as the reverse complement.
TTTACAACATCTCTTAAATTATTACATGAAATCCATTCCGATTGATCCTACAGATTAATCACAACAACCACAATGTTGTGACATGAAAAATTCTAAGCACCAATTAAAACTGTTGTGTTCTTTCCCCCAGATTTAATCAGTTCTGACTGATAGAGCAACTATTAGGTACCAAAATAAACAACTGAAGTCAAATTAACTGCTGCCCTTTATCAAGTCTGCCTTAAGAATGAAACATATTTTTCATGCCTAGGCTTTGACTTTTACTATGGGTTTGAAATCTTTTCTTAACCCCAGTGGAAAAAAGTCATGTTTAATTGGTACTGCAACACTGAGTTTCTAATTCACCAGCACTTTTTTTCTAAAACACAAATGCATAAATTTATTATTTTTTCTGCTGAAACACCAAAATTGCTGCCAATGTAAAATGCATCAGGCATCATATATCAGAGATCATATTTAAGATATATTTAAGAGATATATATCATATCAGATTTTCTAGGAATTGGAAAGCAGACAAACCAACCATCTACATGTTTCTTTGGCTTCCCTTCTTCTTTGGCTCTGGATACAGGCTTTTTATAACAGATTTGCCAAATCTGGCAAAATTAGGTGTGCAGGTAGAGTAGTAATTACACTGAACAGAGCCCAGTTTACCTGTGGGCAGAAGCTGGCTGTAAGACACTTATGTGGGGCTTCTACATTTTCCTGAGAGGACAATTTATTAAGCAAGTCCATAACAAAGGACAACTACATAGGCAATTAATAGATGCTGACCAGGCAGGCTGGACAGACAGGAATTTGTCAGAAATCTGTTTCATTACTCTGAGACAGAACTGGAACATGTTGCTCCCACCACAACCAACTGAGAGGGAAAGGAGGAGCTGGGGACTTTCTGATTTTTTTTAATTAACATTAAAAAAATATATAGTTATATATAACATTATTTAATAGAATTTATTATAACATTAAAAAAAAAACTGAAATGCTTAAGTCTGTCATAAAAATATAAAATGGGACACTTTGTGGTTCTTCAAAATGTTACCCTGACTTAATTTTAGAGGTCTAATTCAACAGCATAAAACCATGATTGTAATATGCATGTTTTCACCATTTTCACATTCTTATGATGTTTTAGAAGTACCTTAATGTTCTTCATCAAAATTATGGAGTTTATAATCAAAAAATAAGTGCTAGTGGAAATTTTGTTACGAACATCCAAGTAGAGAATTGATATAAAAACTCTAGGAAAAAAAAAATAGTATAGCTAAGGCTTTTTTTTTTTTTTTTTTTGTGATAGATATCCATGAAAGCCTAAAAGTCTTAGAAACAGCAAATATCAAATACATTCCATAGAATCATACAATGGTTTGGGCTGGAAGGGACCTCTAAAAGTCCAATGCCCCTGCAGTGAGAAGGGACAGCCCAACTTTATTCTACAGTTATTTATAATTGTATTTTTTTATTATTTACTTGTTTGTTTATTGTTATGTATTACATTATATTTTACTTATTTATAGCTGAGGGTTTGTTCCATTAAGCATTCCTCTGAATTAATAGGTTTTGTAAAAATTATTTTATAATTATTTTGGGATGACTCGGGTAAGACACCTCCTTACATTTATTTAATCTTTTTATATGGTAACAGCAATACAACAGTTACTGCACAGCTTAAGTATTTTCCTTCTGGTGAAATCCAATAGTATTCTTATCTCAACCTAGATCTCTGTTCAATATTCATTTCCTTTTTGTACCTCCTATTTAAAAATATCTAATATAATCTAATCTACTGGTGACATTTACAAGGAATGAATGAAGACCTGTTTACTGGAACCTGCAGGATTGTATTAGTCAGTTCATTTAAACTATCCTTCCAGGAAGGCATCAAGGATTAAGAAGCAGCATCTGACATATATTGCTCCAAGGAGTTTTAGTCTTTCCAATTTCTCAGAAGAAACCTGGTTAGGTTTTAACTCAATTTTTCATCAAGAATTGCCACCTGCTTTTAATTTAATGCACAACAGAAATCTGCAGACTCTGACAAATACTGAAATGCATAATTATAAGCATAAACATTTTCTGCAATAGCTGAAAAACTATTCAATATAATGTAGAAAGGGAGTTTGGCTTTATAGGAAAATAAGTTTGATCTGGAACTGGATCAAAAATCCGTGTTCAACCACAAAGTTTATGTGTTATCTTGGTCAAATACCATGTGACCTGTAAACTATTTATGTGCACACCATGAAAGTTATGCAGAAAAACACCATCTGGCTGCTCCACCATGTAAAGTTACATAAGCATTGGAAAAACAGCCTCTTTTCATGTAGCCAGCTCTTCTGGGTCCACCAACAAATTATTTCATGTGCCTAAGCAGAGCATTATTTATGCATGGTGTTGTTGGATAAAATACATAAGCACTGTTGGAAGCAGAGAGTGTATATTAAGTTCTCTCCTTACTACAACAGATGTGTGTTCTTAGCCGAGATATTTCTAAACCATAAATTTCTGCCTCAAATCTTCTCAATATCTTGCTCAGTATTTTGGCTGTGTTTAATCCCACTCTTTGATGCTTAAATCCACCTACTTATGCCACAGAGAATTCAGCTACCTCCCTCGTGACTGTGCATCCCATTCCCACAGGCAGAGCCAAGAAGTTTAGTGAATGCTACCATGAAAATCCTATCATGAATCTAGGCCTTAGTCTTTCTCTAGATGCATTTTCCTTAACAGAAATGATAAACACAACAGAAATACCAGGATCCTCAGAAAAGCTGCTACTGCTGGCTAGAAAAGCAGGAATCAGGTAAGTTGAATCTGTTCTGATTGATGTGCTGGTAGCAGAGATGGATTTGATCACATCTGTTGTATCATGAGGTGGTACTCTGTTGTTCTGCAGAAGATCTGTGAAATGAGAATCTGGGAGAAAGATGAGATGGATCATGGAATAATACCTTCCTCCATGGATAGCCAGTCATGTTTTGAAAGAGTCTAATCACTACCAATGACTCTCTACCAGCAGAAATTCAGAAACAAAAACATAAGCACTTCTTGAGAAGAGGAAGTGAGAGAGATAAAGAGACAGTATTAAGCCTAAAGCACAGGTGAAGGCATGAGTATGATTACTATTGATTTCCAGAGATCCTCATAGTTATCACTACTATTGTTTCCAAGATTTAAAGAGCAACCTGTAACTTCTAAACAAGACTTCCAATCTATCATGAACATTTTGCATGAGAGTTCAATATGCTATTTCTAAGAATATAATGATTCCTGAAAAAAAAAGAAATAATGTAAATCCAGAAGGAACTCTACAGCAAGACAACTTCTGCTAAAAGGCATAGCCCAGCCACAACTAGCTAATAGTCCTTATTTGTACCTGATTTATGCAAGGCAAGGCAAACTACTTATTCTGGAGATTTTATTGCTGCCTGTAAGAACAAGAGCTGGACTCAACATTTTGTTAAAACAGGTTTTTGGTCGAAATTATTACTACAGAAAGCTATTACCAGGTTATGAAACAGTTATTCTATGGTTTTAACAACACTTCTTTCCAGTGGAAATTCTAATAATCCAATGAACAACTTGAGAGTGTCATTGAAACAGTTTGACTTCAAAACTCAGCTGAGTGACCATGGAGTTACTGTTTCAGTGGTGTTCCTATGGGATCAGGTCAACAACCTGTTTTCAACAACATCATCATGGGATCAGGTCAATAGCAGCATCTAGTCTTTTAAGAGTATAAATTTCATGTCCAAGAGAGGTCTCAGTGGATGTTTGCTTATTGGTCACATCTTCCCCAAAGGAGGATAAGGATAAAATAATAATTAAGCATGAATGTTATAGAAGCTGCACATTCAAGAAAGTCCCCCGAGGAAACCAATGTATTTCAGTGAAAACAAGAAATTCATTTCCACACAAAGCTTCTGGTCATGACTTTCATCAATTATTGATTACTCCATTTGATTAAGCTATTCCTATAACAGTGCTCTTGTAGCAGCAAAAAGGAGCAAATGTTCTGGAAACCAGCTCGTAATGTTATTTAAATAAGATTTTTAAAGTTTACCACTGTTGCTTAACTTTTCTTCAAATCCTTGCTCTGTTAACCTTGCCCAATGTAGGTAGGTATGTGCCTTTTTTTTCCAGTAACCCCCCTCTCTCATGCTCCCAAGGACCAAACTTGTGCTGTCACTCTGCTCTCAGGCCATTGCAGAAACCAGTTCTGCAGCCTAGAGGCCAATCCTGTTACCACAAGGTTGTCCAGAACTCTGCTTCACATACTCCTCTGCAGAAATACACCAACATTTTTACTGTCTTAGTTTTGTTGAGGTATTTATCATCAACGAATAATCCACTTGCCCTAGAAAATTATTTCAGTAGCATGAATTTTTCTCAATAGAAAGATGGTTTACTAATTATTAAAATTTCAAAGAGTTTCTTTTTCCTTTTTCTTCAGAGTTTATCTGTAGATTTCTAAGTTTTTAGGCATGCAGCTGACCTGTGTAATACAAGTTAAAATTACTACAGGGGAAAAAAAATAGCAAAGGCATAAGAATAAAATAGTGTTCAAACCATCTGCATTTCAAACTATTCTAACATTAAACAGCTACTGATGATTTAGTCATTTAATAGTCTGGGTCATTAGTCATACTGCCCACAGAGGGAGCCTCACACATTCTCTGCCTTCTGTCCATGCAGCCCTACTCCATCCCTTGGTGCTGCTTTTTTATTGGGGAAGCTTCCACAATCTCATCAGCATGTTTATCTCTTTTTGAAGGTTTTAAGCTCCATCATCCCCACTCTAAGGTGATGACAGACCTACTGAAAGCTACAGAAAAGCAGCATCTTCTTTCTCTTCCCTTCCGCAGAAGAGCACTTACATTCACTTCACAAAATTAATGCTTTTAAGCATTTAAGTAATAATTTAATGGATTCTTTTCACCTGTCTTCACATAGAATGCAGTGGTGATTAATCCTTAACCTGCTTTTTCCTCCTCAAGGTATTTCCTAGCTTTACTGACACAATTAATGCAATAAGCATTCCACGAAATTAGCCCCTTATTTAAAAAAGAAACTTTCCCTTCTTCTTTGCCCGTTTCAGAGAAAGATTAATTAGTTGTTTGCAAAGAACTCTGACTATTTCAAATGCAATGAATATCAAATATTGTTTCCTGATGCATCTTACATTAAATTGTTTTAGAATGACCTAGAATGGTCATTTTTGTATTTTAAAAACTACTGTTACATAGAAAAGAACTTGATTTTCCTTTACTGTAGAACTCAAAGACATGGTACCACTCCAGCTAACGTAAGATTATATTCCCTTTGCAATATCAGGAGTAGGTAGATCCTAGATAACAGAATTAAGTGAAAAATACTTTTCAGAGGAAAGTTTATAATAAAGTAATTGCTACTATCATCAGCAAATATTAAATATTTTAACATTACATATTAAATCCATAAGTAAGGTTGATCTGAAGTGATAAAACCAGCTCATAACATTGCAGCTCATTGCATTGCATATCATTTCACTCTCACTGCACTTACTCTTTATGTTCTGCAAGTTTTCCCACCTGCATGTGACAAAGTCTGCAAAAAAAATTGGAAAACCCAATTCATTCAATGTGTTGGTGTTTTCATTTCCTTTTTTTTTTTTTTTTTTAATTTGTTTTGGGACCTACTTAAAGGTAAAGCAGATTTTGTTTCCAGTCTGGACATGGGTGTGCTATTTGGTTTTTTTTCAGAGTACTGTAGGGTAACATCTTTCTTATTCCTCACTGTCTGCCTCACCACTGAGCTGTCAGAGGGAGGGGGAGAACAGAGAGGAAGGCCAGAAAGTTAAAACCCATGTAGAGAACCAGAAGTAAAGCATTTTCAGACTATGTGCAATGATGATTTTTAATTCCAAATCAAGTCTGTCTTGCTGCCAATTACAATGGTCATGTTCATGCACTAATATGCTTGCTGTGTTTTGTTATTTAAATTATTTCCAATTCTGATTGGCAATCATATAGCCTGAAGAATGGGGCTGTATGGGATTAAAGCTGATAGCTGGCACTCTGTCATACAGAGCTTTTCACCACAGAAGGTGAGCAAGAGTCACCCAAAAATGTTCTGCTCCACATATCTGATTACTTAACAGTAATTAATTAATGTGAAATTATTACTGAAAACTGGAATCTAATTTAGCCCACTGTGTTACAGAGGGAATAACAGTTTACACCTTCATTAAAAACACTACAATCAGATACATTAAAATTCTTGGTGCTCCTTTTTTTCCCCATTTCTGTCATTTCACCTCTTATGATACACAGAGACTTTCAGGAAAACTGGCACTTGATCTGCATAATCCCAGT
>JAOEGS010008499.1:71016-84261 GCA_025447755.1 Corythornis vintsioides | reverse complement strand
AGGTGATCCTGCTCAGGCAGGGGGGTTGGACTAGATGATCTTCTAGCTCCCTTCCAACCCCTAATATCTATGAATCTTAGGAATGTCTGTTCAGGGCTGGACAGGTCAACCCGTTGGGTTTTGAAACAGAATTTGCAATCAGAATGATTGTATATTTCAATACAAAGGAAGTGCTGAGGTTTCTCCAACAGTAATTATCTGAGGAGAAGGAATCTGTAGTTCTCCCTTGCCAAGGTGTTTGCTAATAGCAGCCTTGTTTGGCTTGTAGCATTCAGGCAGATGCTGATAGGAGACTGCATTTGGTCAAAATGACATAGCTGAAGCCTACATGTGGCACAGCAGCCACTGCTGCAGCAGAGAATTAGTCAGGAAATCATGATCAAGGATTAGTCCACCCTATAGCCCTACAACTCAAATCTTATTCTCAATTAATTTTCATGTTTAAGAACTTGCTAGTGCCATCATTCTAAATTAAATGTTCAGAACTATTTACTTTCCATGTTGCGAGACCACAAAAACCTATGCCAAAGACTTTCTGGTTTAGGCTAGGTTTATTTTTGCAATCATAGAGATGAAGCTATCTTTCTGCTTCTGTTACCATATAGCTCTAAAAAATTCAGAAATAGCACAAGAATCTTATGGTTGCAAGCATCTCAACCTTCTCCAGAAGCACACGGAATATTCCTGCCTCCTGGCAATCTAGGCTGCTATCCCACAGCTATATTAGTTCTCAGATCAATGTTTTTGCAGCTTTTTAATTGAGATTTATTATGCACTTCTTTATAGTCTTTTCTTCCTAAATAAATCGTATTGAAAGCCAGCGTTTCTAATAACTCTTTGATTAGTCATGAGAATAAAAAATCTAAGGGACAAAAGTTCTGTGAAAATACACAAATTTCAATTTTTAAATTGCTTCTTTGAAAAGACTGAAGGTCTCTACGTATTGACTGTGAAAACAGCATCATTATTTCTTTGTGCAATATCTTCAATTCACTGAGAAGACTCAAGTTTATGGTAGTACAATATGCTATTTTTTTGAGGAAAATACAAGGTCTTGGAGTTATTAATAGTACCCTTGTCTTAACCCTTTGTAGAAATAGATGTTCTTACAACACCATTTGCTATTGTTGTCCTAGAAATACCTCAAAAAATCTACAATTATTAATTGAAAATTAACAAGTGCACAAATCTAGTACATGAATTAGAAACTGTTTAATGTGTGAGCTAATAAGTTGCATAGCTTTAGTTATTTTTTGGGACAGTCTCTAGGAAAAAAAATAAATAAAGGAAAACCAACACCCTTTCACCCTTTCTAACTTGATAAGTACTGGAATTTATGCTGAAAGGGAAATAGGTGATATCATAAAGGAGCATTCTTAAAATAAAACATAAATATAAAATAATTGGAATTACAGATAGGGAAAAAAAATTTGGTGCTATTATCAGCTCTATTCTCAGAGAGCAACCTGGCAAATAAAAGAGTTGTCCCAACAGTAACATCTTTATTATTGTGTTTTGTTCATATTTAAATTACCCATTCCTACTGGAAAACTATTCCAATTAGCATTGTAATTATATTCTGCTTTAGTTTTTGTTGACTTAATTTGTTCTTTTTATTTTCCTTGCTTTATGAATCCCATCAATTAATTTTGGCATCCCTAAAGTATCCTTTAAATACTCAAAAATGGTTATACTCTGATTTACCCTGAGGAGAGGCAAAAAGGACCAAGCAAGTACACACAGCAGCCTCAACCTAGAAAGTGTAGCTGTGGAGAGAGGGCTGGTTGAAGGACAACAGATTTTAACTACAGACCCTTGAACCACTAAGCAGATGTGCTTTCCTTCAGAAAAAAAAAGAAAAAAAAAAGTTAATTGCTCAGTCAATGAATTTATGGAACTCCTATGGAACTGCTTCTCCACCATACAATATTAATATATTTTCAAGTCAGTAGGTTGGGTTATATAATTTTAAATTTTAAATTATTTTCAACTTAGTGCAAGGAGTGCTTGAAGACATCATACATAGCACATGTTATCTTGCCTTTTTGATTTATAGCCCAAGCTTACCTCATACAGGATAGTGCCACTGAAGTGAGAAGCTACATTAAAATAAGACAGAAGGAAAACTAGAGCTGACTGATGAAGAGGAGTAGCACAATTCCTAACTAGGGAATGTACTATCACTAAGTGACTTGTGGTTTGCATAACTCCTTCTGTGCACAGACTGTTTCTGATAAATAATATACATTAATGATTATTAATAGAATAATTAGGAATAGATTAATAGAATAACTTGGAATAACTCAACAGAGGAAGTTCATCTTGCACATGCATTATCTGTAGAATAAAATACTCCATCTAGATGGAATAACTCAACAGAGGAAGTTCATCTTGCACATGCATTATCTGTAGAATAAAATACTCCATCTAGATGGAATAACTCAACAGAGGAAGTTCATCTTGCACATGCATTATCTGTAGAATAAACTACTCCATCTAAATGTAATGTTGGTGCTTTGAAGATGTCTACTCTTTTTTTCTGAATACTTTTTGGTTTTTTTAATGTATTATCTCATGATAATACTTTCTGTTAATGCCTCTGTGTGTGCATGAACAAATGTGTTGTTAGAAGTTTATTTCCCTGTATATATCAGGCATATATATCTAAAATATTATTTTTAAATTACCTTTTAGAGTTAAAGAGTGGGGTGCTGCCTTCTGGTTGAATAATACACATTGCTGTTTGGTTACTTTGGACTTAATTTGCAGAAGCTGATGGAGAGGTGTAGCCTGAGTGCACAAAATGGGCACCTGAAAGCACAGATCACTGAAGAAAATGGCCTCAGCTTTGTAGATCCATCAGTTGCAAGTGTATAAGATGTAGTAGTATTTATCTGCAAATAGTCACAGCAAAGTGATAAAAAAGTTAGTGGTGTTATATTATCTGGATTTAGCACTCTTAATGAAATGTCAACAATTATTTTCTTCACCTCCCATTCTTTGTTCCTTTGCATTTCTGTATGAGCAGGTTATGATTCCTACTTTCCTACTCTTCTGTGTGCTTTCTTTAACAGAAAATAAACATATTCATTAGATGTTCTCTATAAAAATTGCTTCCAAAACAATGATTATATCTTCATGGGTAATTCTATCCCCATCACTCTGCCTTCCAGATGGCTAGTTTTTTAAAACAAATACCTATCAGTCTATGAACTATAAAGGGGATACGGGGGGGGTGTTTGATAGCATAGCATTTTCATGTCAAAACACAAGCAAATTGTCATGAATGTAGCATATATAATTACATATTTGATATTTATGAAGAATTTATGATACTTTGGCATTTAGCACGAAAGCCTATAATAATGATTGATAACAATATAAGGGTCATGCATCTAAACCTGTTCAGAACCATGAATTCATTTTAATACCTGCAGTTTTTATGAATTAAAAAAATCTGTTTGGAGGCTTCATGTGGTCAAAACTCCTGTGATAAATGAACTGTCACTTTGCTTTAGGCATTTTAAAAACATTCAGTTGAGCATATTGATTTGTTGTTAGGATTGTACCTCACAAAGTATATGGAAGCATTATTAAATTCCTAATAAAATGAAAAGTCTCAGCTGTGTGAAGCAATATGGACAGCTTTGAATGAGTATAATAACAACATTAATTCCTTAAAGGACTAGATTATCCATAGGTGGAAGACAGTACCTCTACATGAGGTGTAGGACTCAAAGGCAAGTATCTGCATGCAGGGTGGGGGAAGAGCCAGTGGTGGTGTTTCCCAGGGAGATGAGACTTAGCCTGTCACCACACACAGCTGAGTTTATCCTCATGAGCCACCTACAATTTGGGAAGGAAGCCAAAGTAGCACTCAAGATTTGCTCAGTTCTTTAGTCAGGGAAGACAGTACTTAATTGATTTGCATTCATCTCTCCCCTTACGTGGGGAGATGTAAAGCTGTGTGGAGTTAATTCTGTGAATCATTCACCCTTCTACGCTGAACACAAAGGTCAAGTAACAAATAGATCTTTTATGATTCCAAATTAATTAAACTATTTAATTACAAATTAATTATTAATTTTCCAAATTCATCTCCATTTTATTATCTCCAGTATATGCCCAGTGATTCAAAATTTCCATCTTCTACAGACTTTATTTTTTTTTCTTTTATATATCCAAAGGTACAGAATTTTTGCAGTACCTTGAAGTGCCTGGTTTTGGTGAAGGGAAACAAAAAAACAACCAAGGTGCCTCCACTAAGTAGAACATTTGAATGTATTACTAACATGAATGGACCTAGTTTGGTAAAGTTAGTCATTCTAATGAATAAAACATTACTGGTAAACATGTAGGTGGTTTGGTTTTTTTCCCTAGCCAATAAAAAGTAATGTTATCTTAGATAAAATAAAGAATTGTTAGATTAAGTCCAGAGGAGAAACCCAAGAGCAGAGAGGAAAACAGTATTTTGATTACTTAAATTTGTTGATGAGCAGGAACACCTCTTTAAAGTAGTTATCTATTAGTAACTGAAGCCAACAGCATTTGCATATGAATAATGAATCTTTATGTTGTGTAGTTTCTCCTTTGAGAGGATTTTTTTTTTTTTGTGGTTTAAAATAAATTAGAGTTTAAATAAGGATCATGATTTCATTTGCAATCTGTTATGGTAATTTATCCGTGCAATTGTTTAAATCAGCTGAGAAAAGGTATGGTTTCTCTGGTAAAATGACCTTCCTTTTTCTGTCATTTAAAGGATGGTTTATATCCTATCCAGGGACCTTCCTTGATTGTATAATGATTACAAAATGAATGCAGGAATTGGATGACTGGGATTTCTGCTTTCAATGTGGCCATTGATTCATGTTATTTTATGCTACTCATCATGGTTCTGTACACCTCTTTCTCCAGCTACAAGACTGGGAATGATGAGACTGTATGCCTTAGAAATATATTTTAGTATCTTACAAAAAAACTCCCCATCATACAAGTGATGATTATTAATTTAATCAACATAATTTGAGCGTGGTTTCTATTACTGTGTTTGTACTTCAATATTGTGTTAGCCTTCATTAGCAATCAGGCAAGAAGTTTCTATCTGGCTGAGGTTGGATTCTCTGTCTGTTGTTTATTTGTCATGGGAATGTCTGTCTGTCTTGTACTTTATTAGCCAGGCCACATTGCTGTCCAATGGGCAGATCACAGGAAAGACATCCTACCTCACATCCCATATCTAGTTTCTATGCTATGATACTTTCAAGGTGCATCGCAGTCCTTCCTTTGCAACTCCTTTACTCTTTATATCAAAGCTTAGACTGATCTGATTTACTGAGAGTAAATCATTGTTTTCTCTTGCTTCCACCCATTCAGCCCTGCTTTGCTCTTCATGAAGCAGCTTTTGTCTTAACCTTTGAGCTTTATCATATTTGCTAAAGGAGGGGAGGGGGTAGTGATAGAGTGGCTTGGTGGGCAGCTGGCATCTAGCCAAGGTCAAACCACCACACCACGTTATCACTTCTTAGATTTCCCCTCTAAAACAAATATGTGAAAGAACCTTAACCCGTGTATTAAAAAAGGTAATTATTAAATGCATTTTATCTGCATATAAACCAGATGAACGGCACAAGTCTGCCCTTGAACCACTCCATGATTCTCATGATGGACATGAGCTAATTGAAAACATTAGAGGCTTTGTCCATATCTCTATTGAGATCTCCCAGAACAGTGACTCTTAGAGACTTCATTACTGCTCCTTGACAGCAGCTATTTCCCTTCAGACAGAAGAGAAGCCATAGCATTGCTCTTTATGTGTGTCTGGGTGTGATTGCAATCTCACTGCATTCTTACATATGTTGTTTCTATGCATTTATACATTCCATTTCAGTATTTTTTCTTTTAAAAAGAGTGTCTTTAGCTTGCACCTCTTCCTCTGCTTTCTGAGGCTTTTGTTGTCCTAAATGTGACAGTTTTGATAAGCCAATAGCAGAGTGAGTGGAGTACTATGGCAAACCTTGGTGATATTTTTCATTACTTCATGTGAGCTTCATTTATAAATATATATATATAGTGCATGTGTCATAATAATTAGATATTCTCCAGAAAGCATACTGCTGTCTTGTAGGGAAATAGACCTTGATTACATACAGAGGAAGCAATCGTCCCATACATTGAGACAGTGATTTAGTCATTGAAATAGTATGAATAAAAGCTGTCAGCACTTGTACTAGCTGGAGTAAAAACCACAGTCTAATAGATGATCTTGTAACAGTGCAAGCATCATTTGCAGTTCTGCAGAAATATCAGGTGGGTGGAAATGCAGGATCACTTGTTATCACTTCCCACCATTCCTTTGCAAACATCTGGTGTTAGCCATGGCTACAGACCCCATGTGCAGACCATGGGAGACCATGATGTGGCTGGACACAGCACAGTGTTCCATGCAGATAGCCAAACATTTTTAAGGGATTTGAATGTTGCAAGCCTTATTTTTATAAATATGCAGGAAATCTATTTCTTCTGTGGGACAGGACTCCTTCCAGACCTTAGCAGGTGAACTCTTATGTAGTACATAGAGATTTTCTTATCTTTTTTTTCTCCTTTTTCATTTCTAACAGATGTCATAGGTAGCTTGTATTTTAATGGTGAAGTATCTACACAAAGAAGGCTTCAAGGGAATTGTTTGACATTAGTATCATCTTTATTCAATATACCTTTCAGCTAAGCCAAAGAGGAGGGTGAAAGATAGGAGGAGAATTTTCCTGTCCAGGCAGTTAAGTAGAAATACTTCCTTCTTAATTCTCATATGCATGTTACAATTTGCATTTTAATTTTAATATTTTGAAGTCTAAAAGCATATTTAGGGAAATGGATCTAATAGCTAATTAGGTCTCTGTAAACAGATGTTAATTGTATTATATGTAAAGGGTAATTAGAATGACAAATATTTTTTACTTGCAAGAAAAAGGAATAAATACCCACCTGTAAAAATTATGCATTTTTTTTCTGCTTTTACAGTACCTTCAGTTGCACTTTTTCCTAAGTTAGCTTTGAAAACTACACAAGAAACAAGAAACTGCCCACAAAGCAATGCACTGTTTCATCTTATGTGTTGATGAATAGCATGTAAATGCTGACCTGGAGCCAGCTTTTCTTCTTCTTACTTGTAATTGAAAGTGAAAGTCATTTTTGGCAGGAATACACAAGGACAATTTCAAGTAGTGCTTGCTTATTTCTGTGAGTGCTAGAAGCCTGCATGCAGGGAGTGGAGTGGCAGGCATACCCCAGCTTCACACCAGGATTATTCCAACTGGTGGTGCAGGGAGCATGCCCAGTGGGAGCAACACATAATGAAACTGTGTGACCCTGAACAGTTTTTGCAGGATGGGAAGGCAGTGCAGTGCATCACACTTACGATCTGTATGCAAAAGAGGATCTGAATTTCTGGAGTTGAATGTCATGTTCTCTTCTTCTGAAAATTAAAATGAAATTTATCATCAGAAGAGTCTGATGAAGTCTAAAAAGATGACTCCACCAGCTGCCTCAATTAACTTCATTCAGACCACAGAATTGTGCAGCATCTCTGTAGTAACCTTGACTTTTACTATTGTCTTAAAAGTTCATAAAAATTTATTTCAAAATCCAGATACCAGTATCTTTAACTACTGAAATACTAAGAAAGGCATAAAATTACTCATTTGCCTTGTCATTCATTATTTTATGAGATACCTATTTTGAGTGAGCACACTATAAAGATTTACTGTTACGATCTGATATGTCAAAATATTTTTTATTATACGAGGAATGAAAAAGAATTGCTAAAAAAAAATCACTTTAATTTTTTTTTTTTACCCAGAAGAAAGAATGAAAATATTTTTTTCAGCCAAGGCCTCTAATTTTTTAGGGGTAGCAATTTACACTGTGCTTTTAAGTCCACGGGGACATAGAACAATGAGTAAATAACATAGAAAACCATAGAAAAGCCATGATTCTTCCTCTCTGGTGTCTGCAACACTGTATCTGGCACTTTGATATGACCTATATGGTACCATTCTTTAGGTGTCTGTAAAAACTGATGATTTTTTTTATCAAATTTGTTCTCTTAATTAATAGGATTATAAATATATGAGATAGATGGAATAAATTAGAAAAGATACTCTTTTAGTGTGGCTGTGGCAGAAGAGATCCCTCAGACTATACGAGCTATGAAAAGACTAAGATGCATCATTGTTTAGCATATGGACTTGCCCACCATAGTATTTGTATTGGAAATTCCCTGATAATTAAATGGGAGTTGTGCATTTGCCTGCACAATCACTATAAGTTTGCTGTGAGGTCTTCTCTGTGACTCAGCACTGAGGTTTTGGAGCATACAGAAGAGAGAAAGGGGATTGAATTAGTGATGGTCCAGTTTTATGGTCCATACAGATGCTCTTGAAGTTCAATTACCTCTTGGTAATTATATTTCTTGGCCTAAAAAGAAGTCATTTAAGTATCCTTATAGTTCCACTCCTTAAATGTGATGCCACATGTCAGTTGTCCCGAGTCATTCATGTTCTTGAAATTTCTTTTTGCTTAGTGCAATTATTTTCTCACAGATAATGCATTATTTTTTCTGTCAAGCTTACTTCCCCATCTACCTGCTTCACTTTTCACCAGTCTTTGGGAGATGAGTTAGGCACAAATCTGTGGCTGACTTCCTTGTTTAGCATTGTTGTGCATTCATTCATGATCACTTACTGTGTCATGCCTCTCTCTGGTCATTAAATCAGCATTTTGATGTCATCAAATATTTTTGGTAATCAACTATTCAGATCTACCCATCTGGTAGATTGAGACATTCAACTAGATGAGTTGTATTTCAGTCAGAGGAAAATATCAACATCTATTGAGAGTTTAGCACGTGCAAATGGAGACAATTCAGAGATGCTTTGAAATCTTCTAAAAGGTGATTCTGCAGTCAAGGGCTTTCACAAATTAGGACCTTTCACAAAATATTCAGTATTCTGTTGGAAGGAAATTATATAGAAAAGAGAGGCATTCCAGATGCATTCCACCACATCTGGCTTAGATGCAGAACCTGAAAATCTGGGGATGTTCACTTCATGGTCTTTGCCTTCCTAAAGCAATGGGTTTGAAGTTTATTACAATGTCACAGGATAGGTCTACTGTAGTTCATATTGAAATGAGCTTTATTTTTCCTTTTTTTATTATTTTCTTTTAATCTTTTATTTTATTTGTTGTCTAATAAATACTAACATTTTCTCAGTTTTAATAATCTAGAATAATCAGCTTTAATAATTCTTTAATAAATCAACTTTAATAATTCTTTAATAAATCAACTTTAATAATTCTTTAATAAATCAACTTTAATAATTCTGTGCCAGCACCATAATTCTGAAACCTTTAATCCAAACTGGGGTAGATGAGCTTGGGTTACTAATATAAATAATAATAAATAAAATGCTTTTTTGCAGCAACTGATCGAGTTAAAATGCATGTTATTACTACTACAGAAGTTGTAATTACAATCATATGATAATTTATTAGTAAAGAGTCTCTGGAGGTCACCTAGTCCAGCCCAGAGCTAGGCTTTAATTGCACCTGAGTGCTGGAGAAGACAAACTAGCAAGCTGGCTTGCTAAGCTGGGCTCTGTTCCTTTCCCTGTTCCATGGGGCCCCACAGACAGGGAAGAAAGAGCAGTCCTTGATTTGCTGCTGCTAAAGTTCTTCTCTGATCCTTCCCAAGGCTTAAGATAGTAGAACACACTGGTTATTAGATGTTTAAGATTCTTGTGGTTTGCATTTATCCTGTGGCAGGAATTGTATCTTGGACAGCATCTTGTAGATGAGCACTATGCCATACATCAGTTTCTGGAGAGGACGAGGATGATGTGGGTTTGAACAAGGGAGAAGGATTTGTTCCTTGAGGATAAGTCTGCAGTAGCTTGCATTTGTTACAGTTTGAAATACTCATAGGAAGCATAGGAGGAATTTAGATTTTTGATTGCTTTTCATTTTGCTGCTGAAGGTTTCAAGCAAACAGAAAGTAACTGCATTTGTGTTCTTGACCCTATAAGGCAGTGTACACGCCTGTCAACTTGCAATTCTAAGTGAAAATCTATATTTTTTTATAGTCATTCATAATCAACACAATATTTTTCTTTCTATCTTCTTTTTTATTGTGTTTTCAAGAGTAATGAATGAATGAGCTTTGGAGAATCACTTGGGCTCATTGAGAATGAAGCAGGAAATGAAAACTCTCTATCCAGTTCACATAGCAAATGCACACAGGTCAAATATAATTCAACAACACATATTGTTGAATTCAGACAAATCTTGCAAAGTCTAATGGGTTGTGGTGATCCACAACCCCCTATATAATCCTCGGAATTTCTGTTCCAACTAACAAAAGGTGTGATTCCACCTTCCACTACAAGGAAGAATCCTTCAAGAAAATAATATTGAAAGTCTTTTTGCGTTAACAAATGTTAATTACTCATTAAAAAAAAAACAAACAAAACAAAACACAAACAAAACACAAACAAACCCAAACCAACTGGAATCTTATGAAAAAATAATTAGATTATTAGATTTCGTAGCTAAGATCTATGATTCCCTTTCTGCTGCATCAGGGTTTAATGACAAATCCAAGTTAGGAATAGTTATCATATATGTATACACATATAAAAACATATTTCTGTATGTAACTATTCTGATCTAGCCAACAGCTGCATTTCAGTGTTGACTGGATAATATAACTTGTTTTCACTATACATTTTGGACTATGTTGAATTTCTAAGTTTTCTATCCTTCAAAAAGTTAAAAGGTATGAGTGATATCCTGAAATGTTTCTGAAATGAAATGATAAAATGAAAAACGATCAATAGAAAATTATGTGAAATATTTGATCTTATATTCAGCTCAAGCTTTGCTTCAAGATTTCTTTTTTTTTTTTTCAAGAAAAACTGGGAAATTGGAAGCTCATGCAGATCAAAAATGAAGACAGAGATAATAGGTATATTCTGAAACCAAGCTAGACATTCTTTTCATGGGTCTGGATAATAGGAGATTAACATGCATCTAGAAATAAAGCTAAGCACTTTTATAACAGATGTAATTGTTTGAAGAAGTTGGATAGCAGAGACTGACTTTTTTGTTTTGTCTGTCTTACAGTGCCCTTTAACGAGCACAGCATCCCTGTGTGGTTCCAATATTGCATCAAATTAGAAATGATTGCACTTTAACTGTTTAGACAATGTTTTGTTGCCAGCTTTACACTGATGGATAGCTGTCAGGGGATTTAGTTATGGATTGGTACCCCTAAGCCAATACACACTGCAAACTAATCATTTCAGACTGAGAGATGACTTTGTATCTCAAATTTTGAAAACTTCTTATTTCTACTGAATTGCATTTACTTTGTCTTACTGCATATTACAATTCCAAACAGTAGACGAGAAAAGCACTTAGAGAAACTAAACTAACATTAGAAAATTCTATTTTGATTTAATTCTATGCTGTCCAGGCAACAGAAGACAAATGCAGGGTAAGTAATAAAATGGACTGCAACTTAGTCTGCACATACACTAGACAAAAACAGTTAATCATATCTGCATGAAAAGCTGCCAGTTGTAGTCACTATGATGTATTATGCATGGATTAGCATTTGTACACTCATATTATTTTGTCAGGACAGCCAGACTTAGATCACAAGTTCAGTTTATTATTCATACAGATTTTTTTAATATCCTTCAGACTAAAATTCAGTACTGGTTTCAGAATTTGCATCTCTTCTGACTGGTATTTATTTATCTGTGAATAACTAAAGCAGGCACCTTCAACCTTAGCTGTCAAATCAATGTGCACGTTAAGATTTCTATGTTTTTAGGCATTTATAATGTAAACACTAAACCTATATATATACAAATAAAATAAATATTCCTTATGTAAGCACAGTGTATTTTAGAGGAGAAAGGATAATGCTGAGAAGAATACTTTAACTCAGAACTAGAAGTTTCTTTTTTATACACATTATTACATGAATTCTACTTAGAGCATATCTTTCCAAAACATTGGAAAAAAAAAAACCAAACCAAAAAAAAGACATTCTTCTTATGTACTGTTTAGTTCTGTATTACACAGTGAATTTCTCAGCTTAGCTCTGGACTGGCAGTTGAATGTCCAAGATTTCTATTTCTGGCACTATCTTGTCTGCAAATCACTTAAAGCCATGCAAGACTTGTTCAAATAACTTGTGATTTTTAGTATGTCCATTTTTCAGGTATCATTCTAAAAGAACCCCATTTCCAGGTTAAGAGGTGAGCACTTTCTGAAATGATAGCTTCCTTCCCTCCCCACCAACCTTAAGACATTATATGTGATCACCTGATACGAGACAGATCCAAAACATTATTTTAGTTTTGAAATTCTTATTGGTTTCATTCCCATCTATCACAGATATTTCTAGGTCTTCATTTTTGTGAACTTCTAAAGATAATATAGCTGAACAAAACACTTCTGCTTTGCCTACACTTTTTATATTGGGCAGGCAAGAGGGTCTTGCAGTTTTCTTGAAGGAGAGCAGTGGTGTGCCATTACATTTTATCTAAAGGCACTGATATAGTCCTAGTCACTATGGTCACTAAATTGGATTATTAATGGAATTAAGAATGATGTGTGATAGTCTAAAATTAAGACCTTGCTAAAACCAGTGAGTCTCTCAGCTTGAGTATATGTCACCATGACTGTGTAACAGAGAGGAAGACTGTCCTCATCCCACTGTCACCATGGGGTGACTAACATCACCTCACACTGATGAATATGCTGGAGCTAAGGAGAATGGGACACTACCTTGTGCTGGCTATAGCACACTAAAATGCTTTACTTGTTCTGATAGTACTCCATTAACAATGATCTTCCAGAATGAAGTCATGTCAGTGCTGTTGTGATGACCTTAGTCTTCCTCCCTAGGCACATTATGTAACTGCATGGTCAGTGAACACCCATTGCATTGTAAGGAATCTAGGCTCTTGTCCAAAGATACACATCTATGCTTCTTGATGTTTGTTTGTCATGGTTTAGGGTCAGGGTAACCCCCAGACTGATAACAGATGCTCTCTTTTAACCTCCCTCCCTCCCCCATGGGGAGGAGAAAAGAATAAGGGACAGAGACTTAGTGATTAGAAAAGGAAACTAGAACAATTTAATGAAAATGAAAATAATAATAATGGAATTTATACAAAT
>JAOEGS010008499.1:49559-70916 GCA_025447755.1 Corythornis vintsioides | reverse complement strand
TAGAAGCAGCCACTGTCTGCACAACATGCTGCTGACTTCAGACAGGGCAGTTAGTTAGAAACTCTGAGCTGAAAAGTGAAATCACTGAATAGAATTTGTTCTGTTCTCACTCAAACCAGGACATTGTTGTGTGTAGCTTGCAAGTGATACAGCTCAGTATAAAAATAAAGTAGTTTATTGATGTGCACTTGAATTTATACAAGGGGAAAAAAGAAATAGGAATATGAACATTGAACTGTCAATACAAAATATGGAATACAAAATAGCATATTTACAAAAAGTAAGTGCAACCAACAGAATTTTAAAGTTGTGAATTACTACCCAGTGATCAGCAATAACCTGTTACTAAAGCTAAAATTATAATGTACACCTGCCTGATATTTTGCTGAGCAGAATTACCATTCTGGAGAATACCATTCTTTTTTTCAGCTGGAATCCAGAAGAATAGAATAAAAACATTTCTCAATGCTTGTGGAATGTTAAATGCAATAAATAAATGCAATTCCACTCAATGCAGTGGAATGTTAAATTCCATTCCACTATTATGAATTATATATTCCATTTGCTATTGGATTTTGAGGGCTTCTAATTAACTAGTCTTCCCTATTAATTTACATATATTGTGTACATTTTATAAATTTGAAAAAAAATAAATAAAATTAAAATCTTTATTACATGTAATCAGACTGTTCTAAAAGGAAAAATAACCTCTGGTGCTCTAGAACATGACACCACATAACAAAGGGGCTATATATATATATTTACTTGGAAAGGCTTCACCATTTATTTTTTGCTGAAGCCTAATTCAACAAAGTCATACTGTCTTCTGTGGCAATTCTCCTTCTGTGGCAACTCTCCAGGGCTAAAGGAAAGCAAAATTGCTCACAAGAGTCTGTGCATATTTTTCTGTGTACATAGGCACTCATAATCTGTATCCATAAGCTATTCAAATTTTTCTCATACTAAGAGTGGTGATTGTTAATGACAGGCTAAAAAAAAAAAAAAAAAAAAGCTGCATTTCAGAAGATTAAAATGCTGTTAAGTTCTGTATGCATTTAAGATTAATAAACTGCTAATTAGGATATGAAAATGAGGGCTTTATGAATTCCATCATAAACATTCACAAGTACCTTATACATAAATCACATTCAGTTAATGTATTTTTGTTATGTAATTGGGGAACAGATTGATGAACCAGTCCAATTAGGACTAATTTACATGTGTATGAAAATTTGTAATATACTATTATGAACCTAATATGCAAGTAAGAAGAAACTAATTATGGCATGTGTTTGCTTTAGTAAGACAAATGAAAATGAAGGTTGATCTTTAAGAATACTCCTACTGACTTGGGGTAGAGGTAATATGAGGAGGAATTTTTTTCCCTGTGAATTTTTTTATATACAGCAAGGTTCAAAATGAACAAAGTACCACACAGTCTACTTCAAAGGTTAGTTTTTTCTGCAATTAGATGTTAAGAAGAGAAAGGGGAAAGTAAAATGCAAGTTAAACTGGTTCAATATTTCAAAGTTATTTCCAAGTTGGAATATTTTAACACAAAATTATCAGATTGGATCAAACTCTTCTGCCTCATTTATAGAGTGTTTTATAAGCTTTAAAATATTTTAGAACTCTAAAGCAACACATATTTACTAAAATATTTTCAATAAATCACTTTGATAGCTGTTAGAGTTCTATGAACACACATCTGACTATTTTGTTTATCTAAGATGCTTTGTCCTTTGGTCTCTAAATGTAAAATTACCAAAAGAATAATAAGGTTATTCTATTATTTCAGATCACCAACCTCTTTAAAGAATCTGACATGAGCAATTAATCAAAAAATTAGTTCTTTTCTGAAAGACTAACCAAGGTAGCCATCTTCTGCTTGCAATCAAATTGATGCTCTGCTCTTAACCCCTGGTTATGCTCATTTCTGTGAGTGTGATATGGAGACATGCAGTGCCTCCTTACCTTGTCACTGGAGATACTGTTCTTCATCCATTAAAAGGCTTCATGTAGAAACTCCTTTAGGTGCTTCTAGAAATGAAGATGGGAAAGAGGTTTTGTACACAAAGTAGTAAACATGTATTACTTCTCTTAAAGCAATCTTGTTTTCTTATTTTTTTTCATATTTTTGTCTCTTTCCTAATTTTATTACCAGCTATGGTCTACAATTTATTTTTCCTCTAGTAAACACTTCTCTCCCTTATCTCATAGGAAACATGAAAATTAAAACTTCTGTTTTCTCAATGGCAAAACACTCAACACCTTCACTAAAACCAGTATTTCACCCTGAAAGACAGGGTAAAATGGAACTGTGGGAGGGAATGTGTTCTGTGAATACAGTCAGAATATCTTAGAATATAGGAAAAAATTGACCTACTGACATTTAGGATTTGTAATTGAGCAAAGACATAATCCCACCATCATCTTACCCTCTGACAACGTGTATGACATACACTTGAAAATAAAGCTATGTTAGCACTTATGTTTGAAGTGTTTATGATCTGTAGGGCTATCTGCCAAGGAGTTGGTAGCATTTTCTACAATAAACAAATTCCTTTTTCTCCAACAGAAAGCGTTTATTGCATTATAGTTCTAAAGTTAGAAACATGATAGACAAGTGAGGAACTGGAAAGATGATCCAGTTGCTGCCATGATATTATAAAGTTTTAGAGGCTAAGCTACTATTATAACATGAAAACAGCAAAGTATCTATAATATTTTCTCTGGTTTTTAATTTCATGATACTTCCTGGAACTCCTGCTAGCATTTAATGTTTGTTTAGCCATATAACACATCTGCTCTTGTCTCTTTTCTGCACCATCTTCAGAAGAGCTCCCTATAACGTGCTGATCCCAGTGTACATGTGACTACTGTTAAGTATAGAACAAAGATGAAACTCCACTCAGAATATTCTTAGTAGGAGTTTGAATACAGGAAAACATTATTCTGTTTTCTTTGGTTGGTTTTTTTTCTCCCTTCTTTTCTTCTATAAACCAACAAGAAAGGTCTTAATTGAGCTTCAGTAGTACTTCTGTTTTTAATAACCTTGAGATGTGTTTTCAGCCAGCTGAATTACAAGTTCAGATTTTGGTTGCTGTTTTAAGATAACACAAGTATTTTTCACTAAATTTGTGTGTTTTGTGGAAGCTTCTGTTGTCCTTTTTTTAGCACTCAGGGTAATGGCCTTTTTAGTATATAGAAACTGTGGCATATCATGTAAGATAACCATGCTACTTCAGTAATAAAGATACAGTGTCACAGTTATTGTGTAAAATAATTTATGCATCCTCAGTATCAGCAGAAAGGGTAGGAGAGATTAATAAAAGAATAGATGTGGTGGCCAACACAAGAGAAATGCTTGGATCCATAGTGGTTCTCAAGTACAGTGATGGTTATTTCTCACACTTAAGAATTTCTGATTATTTTTTTTTGTGTTAATCTTGTTTGTTCATCAAGTCTCATTCTCCCAACTTGGGTTTTCTGTTTTGGTTTACACAACATCACCCTTTTCCTTTTCCATATTGACATTTCACTATCAATTTCTCTCTCTTGTCCCTTAGTTTCCTTGTTAGCCATATTGCTTCAGCCACTGTTACCTTGCCATTTAGCTTTTTGATCTTGACATTCTGATAGCTCCTAGTTCTCTGACTTAATTCCATTAATGTTTCCATCCTGTTTTACCCCTGCATACTTGTAAACCTTACCTATCCAGCCAGTCCCCACCTCCAGTCTCTCCAACCACATACACACTGTCTGAGTCTTCATCAGATCTTTCCTCTTCTTTGTGTCCTAATAAGAAGTACTATGAACAGTCACTAGCATCTTATGCTATCAGATGTACTAAATCAACTAGAGAAATAGTTATCCAGGTGATTTGTACAAATAATAATATTTATTTATCAACTATATACCAACTTGTAAAGGGATATTTTTCAACACACTGCTGCATATTGCTTTATTACTCTCCAAATCTTAAGGAAACATAACCCATATATTATGTTTCAATGCCAAGGCATTGTTTTCAGTACAGTTTAATTCTTAACAAATAATCAGAGGATTATAGTAGTACAGATCTAATTATTGAGGACAAGGAATATAAAGAGTTCTGTCACAGAAAGTAACAGTAACTATAATACTAATGCTAATAATGCAATTAATTAAAGCTGTTATGCATACACTTCCTACTATCTACCTGCTTCTGGTGTAACACCCACCTTTCCACCTCCCCTCTGGGTCCCAACATTGCCACTGTCACCTTCCTTATGCAGGAGCAGGTTCCAGCACAGCATCAGTGTCCCTGGGAACAGTGAGATGTGTGGGGTTTCTCCTTTCTTCCTCCTGGAAGATGTATTTGGGATTGTTTCATTTGTTTTCCAGCTTGTTCTTATATATTTCTATCTTTCTTCATGCATCTGCAACTTCATGTTCCTTCTGAATTCACTATATATGTTTTATGCAGGTTAGATGCTGTTCTTTTTGCTCTTTGGTTTCTCTCCTGAAGCCCAGTTCTCCAGTATGTCTAAAAATAAAATAAAATATGTCAAAAAAAAAAAAAAAGCAGTTTTCTCTTACTAACTTCCTTAAGTTTTTGTGGGGTGATTTCAGAAGCAATATTTCTGTACTTAGAACACCTTTGCTTTAGCCAGACACTTCTTAAATGTATTGGTCAGGTGATGGATTTAATCCAAGACTGCTCTCTTGGACTGGAAATTAATATTATAGGCTTGGAAATTACTATTTTTATTCTTGAAGAGCCAAGCAGATACACTAGCACTCATTTTTAATGAAATTTCTATCAATTTTCATTAGGCATTGAAAGAATTTTCCACCATAGGGACAATAAGTGGGCTATGTATTTTAAGGTCACTCCATTTATTAAAAAAATAAATTCTGAACAAAATTCCAGTGTTTGAAAAGAAAAAGCTCTGAACACATATCCCTTAGTGAATGATGCAACTGTATTCTCTGCTCACATGCCTTTCTGTGCCTCACAGGAAGGGGTTGTTAGCTGTGTTTTGAAAACTTCGTTAAATCAGAATGTAAGGTCACAATCCTGACAGCCTCCAAATCAGGAGAATTAAAATTATTCTTTTTTTTTTTTTTTTCTTTTTTCAGGAGAATTCAAAGGCTCTTCTTTTTTTTCCATCTAATTAATTCTTCCTGTGTATTTCAGTAGAGAATATTATTGAGACCTACTCCATATGGCTTCAGAGTTCTGGCTGGTCAGATCTGGACCACTGATGTACTTCTATAAAGCAGTAGTTCTTAAAATTTGTGCAAAGTAAATTTGAATAGTGAATTTTGTCTTTAATTGCTACTCTTTCCTAATCATACATCAACTCTACTACTATTTATTTTCTAGCTGTTTATTTTCTAATTACAACACTCACGATTTTATCATGCTATGTTAGTGTTACAATAATTACCTAGCACAACAGGGATCCTTTATTTGGGATTCTAAGCACTACATAATGCAAATAATAAATAATGGTGTCAGCTGCCTGGGAGAATGCAATATATTCCAGAGAGAAGGCCACAGTGATTAAAATACATTGGGAGCTGAACATTTGCAAAGTGTGCCTTAAGTTTCAGTAAAATGGATTCCACTGTCACACAAAATACAAAACCAGCTTTTTCAGGTTAAGTATTGATTATTGGTAACTAGCAAATGTCTTTTGTAGGAGATCATGTCATACTTTCTTAACCTTATGTTCATGCAGACAGGTAAGTTTTGTTTTCTCTTCAGAACTTAGGAAACAACCTTTCTCTCCATACTTTTATTTATATTAAGGGCAAATTAGCAAAACAGTTGCTCAGGCTGATGATTCCGCATAAAAGTAAGTCTTTCTTTTGTTCATTTTGGAGATGCTTTTACAATTTCACAGGTCCTTGTATTTTCTTCACTGAACAAAAGTGTCAAGTCTTATTTTAAATCAAAGGCTGAAAAGTTATCTTGAAGCACTGCAGTGGATTGTTCAACATTAATTATTCATTAAGACCTTGAGCCACTTGAGTAAATGACATTAAATGCAACTGCTGTGAGAAGCAAGCTCGGGAGTGACAAATTCTATTTATGATGTCATGTCATGAGGAGATATGAATAAACCTGTAGTGACAATCAATAGAATTTATCAAAAATGAGTTTACATGAGAGGCTGGTTTTAAGAACAGCACTTGCTTTGAAAGGAAAGAATAATACACCATTAAGAGAAAAAATACTTTTAGTTCTGTTTGAACAGACTAAAAAATTAAAGTTTGTTAATTGATTTTAGAAGAAAAAGGAAATGAGATGTTGGATGTGATTAACATACACTGACATTACCTTATTGAAGTGTTTACTTATGAGTCCAACATTGCTGTCACAGACAAAATGAGTCTATTTGTCTTACTTTAGTCTCTGAAGGACTCTTGCCAACATCAGGGAGGTACCATATGCATTTCTATTAGCATATGTATGTATACATATTGTTAAAGGAGTCTACGTTTCATGATGGAGGAAAACATTATAAATGTATAGGTTATTATCCTCATTGTGAATTGTCATATCCAATTGTCACATAGTCCTATAATTCCATACAAACAAAATACACATTGTACAATAACAAGCAAGTGAATTGTTATTCACTTATTGTGTTAACACTTTGAGTTATCCATGTCTAAGGTTATAGTTCAAACAATAGTAAAATTTACTCAGAGTTCTCATAGAAAAGGTACCTTGTATGATGATTTAGATGTGTGATGGTTGCAAAGCAGCCTCATTTCCTAGACATCTGGTGACAAAATTAGCCTCAGACAGCAGTATTTTCAATAAAGTTTCAAAAGCAAGAAGAGATTCCTGATTTAAAAAAAAAAATAGCTTAGTACTAACTATAATAACAAATCTGTGGTCTCATCTTTCGTGCAAATCTCATTAGTTTACCATGATTTTAGCCTTGCTTTTTTTTTGGCTATTATTGCTTAATATTTCCTTGTTACCTTACTGCTCTTTTTCTGGTATTTCTCAAAGTTACTTCAGGTCAAGGCTGCACATGGTGGTCTTATTTGGTAAATAGCAAAATACAGTGTGGCAGCTATAAAAAAAAGTTTGGAGAATTCAGAAAAGAGCAAAGAGCAGAGTATAATGTGGAAGTAGATATTTTCACTTTCTGTGGTTTTCAGCAGTTAGGTTTTATAATCACTTGAAATGTTTAAAAATAGCATTAATGATGCACCAAAAAGCAGTGAAGTGTGTCTAAAAGCATTTTTTAGTAACCAGTTTGTCTCATACAGGTGGTAGGTAAATCAAATTAATTGTAGTTCAGTCACAAATTACAGAAGAAGCCATCTAATGAATTGGATGCCTCCTGCCACGTAAGTGAAAATACCATGCTATTTAACCAATAGCTTTTAACCATGCTATTTAAAATTAGAAGTTTTAGGTCAGGAACTCTTAACTTTCTCTGTGTAAAAGTCTGCACTGAACATTGTGACACTGATCTTAATGGCACCTACATGGCTGGTTACATTAATAAATAATAGCAGCATCAACTGCCTAAGGCTGATGCACTGCAACAATAGATAAAAGTGGAGACATTTAGGATGTGGAGGATTATTCTGCCTTTATTATAATATTAGTGTACAGTTAAATAGTAGAAAAACTATTTTTGTAAATGGTGCATTGCGTTGTCTACAAATGATAAATGAATTTCAGTGATTCATGGATGTGTTCAGATCCAGAGACCTGATTGCCCACAAGTCCTCTAAGAAATATGCATGAAATGAACATATTTGCTCATATTGAAAAGTGCCTTAACATTCACTATGTACTAACAAATAGTTTCCCCAAAACTAGCAGTGTTTTATAGGCTTTTGTTCAGAATGTGTGTGCCTTAATCATGGAGACAAATTCAACGTTATATTGTATATTGTGTAATATATTCAGTACTAGGCTCAAAAATTCAGACACAAGCCAATTTTTTTTTTCATCTGAAATAGTGACTTTTTTGAAGTAATGAATATATTTGTAGAAATCAACTCCTGCATGATTTTATAACCACAAAAACGCAGTAAATTCATGACGAGTTACTCATTGTAAATAATTTAGCAGACTAATATATTTTGAGAAAAAGCTGAGAAGTTGTAATAAAAAATTACTATTAATGTTGAAGTATACCAGTAAAGCATAAGTCTTAGATACAGGGGAATATTAGGCAACAAAAAGATCCCCAAAACTAGTAATTTAAAAACAAAATGCTTAATGTCAATTGTTGGATTTTTTAAATTATTATTTTGAAGAATTATTTGTTTTAACCAGTTACTTTAAGACAAGGAATTCACCATTTCATTATGGATGAAACTGAGGTGTTCCTAACTCTAGAAAATTAATATGGTTTGATACTTTAAATGTAATATTCTTTAAGGAAAACAAAACAACAAAACAAAACCAAACAAAACTCCCAAGACATTACTTGGACAAGTAAACAAAGATGTGAAATCGTGAAATAGGAGTGAGAGTGATGGTAGCACAGAGAGAATATGGAAACAACAAACTGGAAGTTGTATATAATGTTTGTGTGAGTGCACAAATCAGTAAGTCCATTGGAAATTCTAAGTAGATATACTATTTGCTACTTATGAAACTGCACCCCTTCCTGAAAAGTGCAAAGTTTTCATAATCATTAACAAATATAGTCACATATTAAGGCATTCTAGGGAAAACTGCCTTCAGGGCTTTTCATCCTACTCCTCCATAGACCAGAAAATTATTTTGAGCTGTCTTTTCCAGTAATAATTCTGCACCAAAATATGTGTACAAAATACCAATCCCAAACCATCTTCCTTCTTAATTATTCAGGCATATTTGTGCTTATTTAGCTTTTACTTTGCACTTTCTTGTTTTGTAGATCAATGCCAGTGTTATTTGGTATTTTTCATTCAGAACAAATTACATATTGGATCCTTCTCTTGCATAAATTCAGAATACCTCCTTAGACAAAATATATAAACTTTAACTAATTCTTTTTAATTTCAAAAAAGATGGATGAGTCTCCCAAAGCAGTTATCTTCATCATCAAGTGGTTGCTAAATTGGAGAAAATATTAAATAGGCAAACAAGTTTAAAAAAATTACCTTTTCATTTACTATGAAATTCATATACCAAAAGAGGAAATGTAATGTGTATATATATGTATATGTGTGTGTGTGTGTGTGTGTTTATCAGTCAATATATCTTGCAGTTGATCCTTAAAGACAAGAATTTTACCCAAATCTTAGAAACTTTTTCAGCTCACATGTCAGAAACTCCTGAGTCTTTCTTCTTGTATTGTGCTTTGCCCATTTGGAAGAATAACCTAAAAGCTACTCTGTGTATATAGTCTTTTCTTGCAACTGGTTTTTATTGATGTAAGAGAAAAGGCAGCTTGGGCCCAGCATGCTACAAAGGCCACTTGGCTCCTTTCAACTCCACCTCCTTCGTTCAGCAACATCCTACAGAGCTGTATTTAACAAAAACCCATATCAAGGACCCATTTAAATAGTATTAGTTAGTATAGTAAAGGCCCTGAAGATTTAAAATATTAGATGCAAATGAAAAAGTAATAAAACGTTTATAGAGTACCGTTTATAAATCATTTTATTTAGCAAGAGATTGGAAAGCCTCTGATAGTCAGCTAGGTGCTGGAGGGCAGTATGACTGTGTTAAGAACCAAAAACACTAGTATACCAGATTTTATTATTTCACTTGTTTTCCAGGCTCTTTAACCACAGAAAATCTGGGAAAGATTAATATTGTGAGCTTTCTGTTGGGAGCTGTAGACAGTTTTAAAGCTTTAGCCAAAACTAAAAAGGGAAATTCTATAAAGACTCCAAAAGTGTTGTAGCATATATATGAGATGTTATCTGTCTACAACACATTATTTTTTATCATTTTATTATAAACAGACAGGCATACCCAAACTGCTATAAGATTTGAATGTAATATTACTATCACTGTTAGAACACAGAAGTGATAAATGAAGAGGGAAATTACCAAGAAAAAAAAACCAAAAACAAAACCCAAAAACATTTCAAAGGTCATAAATTAATTAATTAAAGAGTAATTACAAATCTCTGAAATTTACTTTCACAAAAGCTAAACAAACCCAAAGTAAGTGTTCTCATTTGCTCTCTAGGTATAGGATCATTCTCTTGGAAAATAAGTTTTTTTATTCTTTTATGTCCATTTCCAGTTCTTGCACTGCCTTTTACTACACTGCCTTACACTACAAAGTTGCTTATAATTGTGATGTATTTTAGGATATTGGAGAGAAATGTTCTAAGTGCTCTAGTGAGACCATACCACAGATGCCAGCAACCCCCTACCAGATGATGCTGGCTTTTGGAGTGGAATCCTGGCACTAAAGTGGTCAATGGGAATATTGCCACTCATTTGATTTGGGTCAGAATATCACTTTGTGTTTCTTCCTGCCTGGGATTCTCTGGAATTTGGGGGTTTCAGATCAAATATAACAAGCTGCAGTAGCAACCATGATGTAACCTTTGCCACATGATCTTGCCAATAGAGTGAATCTCTATTAAAATAACCCACAAAATTTACTGAAGCAAGAGAATTAATTTCCCTGACGTGGCTCATCCATTTCGTCATTGCTAAATAAATGGAGTCGTGCTATGCCAATAATATCATTATAGCAAAGACTTGCACATTAGAGACAGGACTAATGTTGTCAAAGTCATTTATACCAAACTCAGTCTGCCACTCTTGTTTGCCAAACAAGAAGTCCTATATTCTTCATATATCTAAAGTAGAAAGAATACCATGAATAAAAAAGAGAGTTTAAGTATTAGTGCATGTGACAATGGAACACTGACAGTGTTTTGCTTTGTTATTTAAATATGGCAGGACAGAAAACCAAATAATTCATAGATTCATAGATATTAGGGGTTGGAAGGGACCTAGAAGATCATCTAGTCCATAAATAATAGTTATTGCATGCTCAGTCTCTGAATTTACTCTAAAGTGAATGACTTTGTATAAAAAACCCTATCCCTTCCCAAAAGATTATTTGCAAGGGGTTTTTGAGAACAGAATTCAGAGATAAAGCCAGTAGCTAAGCCAAGGTAGTCAAAATGTATTCTGACTACTTTGGTCCAAGAAGCATAATGGTGAAACAGCTTGCCTGTGTTTCCCAGCTCCAGTGAAGGCAGACATCTCACAAAATATTTTTTTTTTTTCCTTCGGTAAATAAGGGGAAAATCTACTGAAATATCTGCTACTTGGTTATAGCCATCACCTGTGAAATCTGGTTTCATGCTCCTTCTCTTTTTCTAGTTTGGAGCCAGAGCTGAAGATGAGATCTCTCATATAGGGACTCTCTCCCAGCCATTAGTACTTGCTGGAGATTTCTCTAAAGTCCTCTTGACATAGTTGAGTCACTGTAAATAACAGACATTGTAGCAGGGCCTTGTAACTGCTCCTGGAACCTCCTCATTTCAGAAAGTCTCCATCGTTTGTCCCTTGAATTAAGTGTTTTAGAGAATATAAATGAGAAAAATAGATGACATAAACATGAAAAAACACATTAGAAATTTTTCAGTATTTATATATAGTGGCTTTGAATAGCTTGATGATTTCAAGAGCTGGGATGTCATAGAGGGATTTTTAATCCTGGCTTTAAGCAATTTGTAGCAGTCTCACATGCTAAGCCACAAGTTAGAGATTTAGGCCTAATGGCCCTTGATGGATTTTTCTCCTGTCAGTTTGCAGTAAATGCTTTTTGAACCTATCACAGATTATGGGATCCATACTAACTTATGTTAGTAGGCTTCATGATTTCATCTTTTGCTGTATTTATCTTTGTTTTTGTGTGTTTATCTTTGTGTGTATTGAACTTGCTGCCTAACAGGTTAACTTTTATGTGATAATAAGGATGTTATTTTAATAAACTAATGGTACTTAACCCTTTTCACTACTTATGGCTTATCTGTGAAATTTGCTTTGCTAATTTCAAGTCTCAAGAACCCTAGACTATGTAGGCATTTACCTCCAGGAAACTGGTCTCTGATTTTAATCATCCAGTCACTGATGCCTTTGCAGTTTTTCTACCCTCTTTTGAGATGTGGGTGCAGGGTGATATTCAGGACAAAAATGGATGTTATGTTCCTGATATGAGTGCCCCATTTATTTATGTAATGAGAATATTGTCTGTCTTGTCTGTTTCTTTCCTACTAACTTCTAACAATTTGATTGCTTTTTATTTTTTTGTGACCACTAGTAAACTGGTGTTTTCATAGGAATTATAATAGACAATATTACCATTTCATTGGGGTTTTGGGAGTGGTTTTATTGTAAGGATTAAGATAGCTACCTCTACCTGTGGCTGCTGTCTCTGGAGCAAAATATAGTAGGTTGTTGGGCTTTTTTGTTTTGTTTTATTTTGTTTTTTTTATAACACTTCCTGAGGACTACACCTTTTAGAAATCCTTATGTTTTCAGGTTCTTATCACACTTGGATATGAAATTAGGCTTGTAGCCAAAAATGTGTTCTGTTCTTTTGATACTGTGAGGCCTGTTACTTGGATGGAAAAACACAAACCAGCAGGTGACAGAGACACTTCAAAATGTGACATGAAAGTTCAGATTGATCCATATTTCCCATTACATTTCCTAGGAGTTTCTGGGTCTTTCTTATGCATATGCCTAAATATTATTATGATGAAACACATTCATAAACCTACTTGCATTGAAAGTTATTCCATTTTAAAACCTGTCCTAACTGGGAAAGCCTGACACCTTGCTTCAGTTCCTTTATTTCTTTAATCTGATACTAGCCACAGTCTCCTGAAATTTGTTCATAATACCATGAATGTATTAATTAACTTGAATATTAGGTTTTGTTCTGAGCAGAATGAACAATTCCATATTGGATGGAGTTAACCTGATATGTATTTCTTTCATAACCATGCTCAACCCCTTTAAAGTTTTTTGAGCATCAGTGTGTTTTGTTTTTCAGGGGAGTGTACAGGGGGGAGTGGGCTCAGAGGCTTGCTACTAATAGTTTTCTATTTCTTATTGATTCCTTGTTAGTTTAGTAGAGCTAAAATAAGAGGTTGACTAAACTTCTTAGTGCAGTATGGTGAAGAAAAATTTTTAATGAGGAAAAAAAAATCTAGCTATAAAATAGAAATACTTCAGTAGCATAAAGCACATGCTTTACTGTCAAGGAATAGTGAGTCCCCTTTAAAAAAAAAATTCTTTTTTCCCTGCCTGTGGGGCCTGGGGTCTGTGGCCAGACCAGTTTAGCCCCACTGAGGGAGCTGGTCAGAGAGTACAGGTCCATGGAAACTGAAACTGTTCTGCTACTGTGGCACAAGACCTGGCTTCTGCACAGCAGTGCATTGTGCCACGTGAAGCTATCAGCTTAATCAGAAAGAAGTTATTTCATGTTCTGTATGAAATATACACACATTTTAGACAGTGTAAGTCTAAAGGAACTGGACTACACTTAGAGTAGTCATGACTGTAGATATGCCATGTGCCAAATACTGTGTGTGTCTCATCCCACTCAGTGGACAACAAGGGAGGTAAATCTTTGTGATAGCCCAAAAGAGAGAGAACTTAATTTTATGAAGAGGTGGAGATTGGACATAATGATGAAGTGAAACAACCCAAAAGATTTGAAGTACAAATACAGTGAACATTATGACAATTGAGATTAAACAATCATGATTTCAAACACATTTGAGAACCTCTTTGTGCACAGACATCTTTCCTTGACCCCCTGCGAACTCTAAAGACTTCAGAGTGACTGAGATGAAGTGCTCTTGCTGGCAGTTGTTATGACAGCAGAGCCAGTTTAATTGACAGAGCACAATCCCATTCCCATTTCCTCTATAAAAATGAATCAGTCAATCAGTGAGAGCCGAGTTCAATCTGGACCTTCTCTGATATGTGATCTGTACAGTTAGGGTCTGTAGATAATTGTAGCAGGCAGCCAATTCTTCTTGAAACACTGGGTATAGGAGAAAAAAAAAAAAGCTTTAAATGTCCATCTGGGGTTTGGAAAGTAGCTGTTTCGAGATGCCTCAGACTGCTTTGTAATTAAGTAGGTCATCGGTGTCAGTCCCCACAGCAGTTCAATTCCAAATGGGATCACCACAGTATAATGAAAAGCTTTTGAAAAGCATCATTCATCCCTAACAGTGGAATTAGTCAATTCTTTTTCAATAGTTGTCTTATTTGTTTTCATTTTTGTTGTGAAGGCAGTCGTTTCTGTGCAATGGCAACCAGAAGGGAAAGCAGGTAAGTTGGGGAGTGGTTTCTCAAAAAAGAGCTGTATATTCTAGTGTGTTGGCTTGGGGACTTTGTCAAAAATGTGACCTATTCATAGTTTAAAATCTGGACTCAGAAGACATTTTTTTGCTTTGAGGAAGAGCAAAAATCTCACCTTCTTTAGTTGTACTTCAGCTTTTAATCTTTGTCCCCTTTTGCTAAAGTGAGTTTGTGAAATTTTGAGTACATATATCTACAAAATCATGTAATTCACACGTAGCTCATCTTCATATATAGATAGAGATATTTACCTTCAGAAAGAGGTGACTTTTGTAAACAAGCAAACAAACAAAACTAAAAACCGACCACACACAAAAATCAAACTCAAAGAAAAAATAAAAGCAACCAAAATTAAACTCACACACACAAAAAAAGACAACAAAAAAAGCCAAACCCCCAGCCACTGAAACCACCTGAAGTGAGAGTTTTATACTTTGAGTAAGTTTTTATACATGTTACATGGACATATCTATTAACTTTTTCTTTTTTAAATCCAGTTTCTTTACCTGATCTTAATTCTTCCAGGAGAGTATCAGTAATAGAATGGCTTCAAATTCTAGATTATGCCTTGTCAAAATTCAGTAGCCACCTTTTAGGAAGAAAGAATAAAAGACACAGTCTGCACTGAGAACAAACATTAAAAGTCCCCACAAAATTGGTTTTAGTTACTGCCAGTCATTCATGCTGCTCATACAGTTGCTGCATGGAACCAGAACAGCCCACTGGCAAAAATCTACTATTGCAGATATTAGTATTGCTATTCTCTTACCTTTGGCATTGACTAAAGAGAGGAAGAAAAAACCCTAATGATGTTTTCCTTGCTTGTTTTCCCTCAAAACTATAATGACTCCCTCTAGCAATTACTATTTTTACAAAGCTGCTTACAGCATACCAGGAAGTATTAATAATGAAATTAAATTATGTAATATCCATTATGGGAAAACAGCATAAATGTTTCATAGCCTTATTTGTGATATAGCATTTACAGGTGCAATTTCAGGAACTAATGAATGCAATTATAACCTGGACATTTAGGTAATTTAAATGTGGAGATAATTGGATAATTGCTTGTTCTAGTAAATTAATATTAACAGGAAAGTCTTGTAGGGGAATAAGAATGTAACTTGGAAACTTTTGATGTTCATGAAAATGTTAGTTCTCTAGGAGTACAACATGATAATCAATGATACTTTTGATCTTTAATTAAGTTTTGATGTATCTTCAGTGCCTTCCTTCTGTTGAAGAAGAGTGACAGGTACTGGGGTGAACTAAATGCAAGATTTATAATGACACCTTGATTTCCAATCCATTTTTTTTTCATGTTTCTTTATAGAAATATAAAACTTTATCAGAAGCTTGGAGGTATGTTTCTTTTAACACTTTTTTTTTTTTTTTTTACTTATTTTAGGGTATTGTTTTCCACTGTTTGATAAAATAAATCTGAACCCTTATGAGTTTTTATTTAGTTGTTCTGCTTCCTGATTAAAAGTTGTCATATTTGACTAATGTCAAAGATAGGAACTAAACATACGTTTATCTACATTTTTTTTGCCTTCCAGCTCAATCAGAAGTTTTAATATTGCAGCAATGATTTAATTTTTTTTTCACATTTTGATAAAAGAAAATTGGAAAAAAAAATACAGCAGGGACAACAGTTGATTCTATTCTGGCTAGCAGCATTCATAGGGAACTAAAGTGACTTAAACAAGTTTTTGTTCCTAGGATGTGTGTGACTATGAGAAAAAACAAGCAACAATTGGAGTTTTCATACATTTCCATTTGCTAGGCATGCTAGTACACTTTCTTTGGCTTCTAACAGTCAGTGCATCTGAATTGGTCGAGTTAGGGAGAAGCAGATAATCTCTCACAACTTCATCCTTCTTGACAGAAATAAAGACTTACAAAGTGGCAAATACATTAAACAAACCACTCAAATAATCCATTTAAGTATCTTTTTTTTTTTTTCTAATAAAGCAGATAAAAACTGTAGTTTATAACATTGTCATGCATTGTATTTGCTAATAAAAATGTGATTTTTTAAATTATTATACTGTTGGGCAATGATGATAAGACATTACCCAGATAATTTCCTTCCCATTGGTGAATATTCAGTCTTGCATAGAAGAAAAAAACCCCAAAAAACAGCTACTAGGGGACAGATAGGTTGTTCATGGTCCTGGAAACACAGTATGTACTGTATTCTATAGGAGTTAACTTATCTAGCAACTGAAACCATATGAAGCTTCACTAATATTATGGTATAATTATAACAGGCATATTTTTAAATTCTTTTTTAAAAAGAAACTTGAAGGGCACATCTTGAGGGGTGGGGGAAGTGTTTTGATTAATTTACAAGCTCTCACATATTAAGCAGGAGCAGTCTTGAGCAGTGTCTCTTTTGTGATTTGAATGTGATTTTGCCAGTGCCAGTAGATTTACTTTTTATTTTTCATTTTTACATGGGCAACTTCTAAGTTGGTACTCAGATGCTCTTATACTGCAGTCCAGAGAAAAGAAAATGTGTCAGGGTGTGATTCCCTGCACTTCCAAGACACAGCTTCCACCAAAAAAACCCCAGGGTTATTTTGAGTCTATCTGAGCAAACAAGTTGATGGGTTCACTTGAACTGCCATTAAGTTTTCCACTCCTTATTGTATTCACATTCCTGCCTATCTGAGCAAAGACTATCAATCAGAACATGTCTGTTGGAGGAGACAAAGCAGTCAACAGCTGTAAGAAAGGATTGTGTCTCTCACTTGAGTCTTATGACATTTCATGGATCAATGGACTACCCAATCAGTACATTATCTCATTTTCCTAAGTGGCAGAGTATTGAGCACTTTCAGCAGGAACCTTAGATCACTGACAGAGCACAAAGGCAGGGATCTTTGCAGGAAAAAAATGAAATCATTGCTACAGTCCATATCTCAGATATGTCTCAAAAGATAAGCTCTATGAATTGAGGGGACAATAAATCTAATTTTTGGTATCTTTCAAAAGTCCCTCAGAAAGGTTTGCTCAGTCTCTGAGAGGAGAGGCAGTAACAAGTGTCATGTGGGATTCAGGGTTTAAGAAGAAGGTAAGGATTTAATCAACCTATAACTTCTGATGATCCAGATTAAGCATCTTAAGATCACTATTGTACTTAAAGGTTAATGCCTTATAAAGCAAGAACATGAAAAGTCATTCAGAGCTACCTGTTCTGGAGCCTTATTTTTCACTCCTTTGCAATGGGAGTATTGTTTGCTTACTTGGTTTTTTTCTTATCAAAATGAAGCACCAATTCAATGAGGTTTATGTTTCTGGGCAGGAGAGCTCCTGAAGGGCAAATGAAATCTTGATGCTGCAGTCCTTGATGATTTTCTGGCTTATCTTGAGAGTTTTTGGTTGGCTGGTTGGTTGGGTTTTTTTCCAATCAGTGATGTATGATCGAGCATATTGAATGTTCTAACTTCTACACTGGTGACTGAAGAGGCTGTTTTTACACCGTGCTTTCATGTTCAAATAGCAACTTACACTCTTCACTACGTGTCAGTGAGTTATAAATCAAGCTTCAGATCACAGGTTTTTGTAAGCTGTGAATCTTCTAGTAAAGATCAGTCAGAAAATTTCAGCTTCAGAATTCTGTCTTCCATGGGATATTAGGAAAATAACACCAATTTATATTAAAGAATGACCTGAAAAAAATCTAATTTTTAACTTACCAAAAAGAGTGAGGATGAATTTTTAAATGATTCTTTACTGATATTGACAGTACATCTAGAATTGTTGCTACCTGACCTTTCTTATAGCTCGTGGCTCTTCCCACCTGAGACAGTTCAGTGTGCTCTGACATTTGTCAAGCTGCAAAAAGCCCTAGGAACTTTGCTGTCTGTCTCCTGGGTGAAGTCTCTAAGGCAGCTCTATTGTTCTATATTGTGCTCAACCAGCTCCACACCAGACAAATGTCAAGAGGCTGGAGAATAGCAAAAAAACCTGTTGGAGGGACCACATTATGTGTTAGAATCAGAAATGTATCTCGAGTCATGCTGAATTTTACTTGTGGAGCACAGATAACCTACAGCTTTAGCTGTGTGAGCTAAAATAAAGGACAGCAATTGAAACATGCCAGAATGTTTTTCATTGCAATGCATTAGGGAAAGTAGCTAAGAATATAGGACACTCAGGCTGAAGATTTGAAAGCTCCTTTCTTACCTAGAGTAGGCTCCTAGTGAATTTTGCACACCCAAGACAATTTACCAGCTGTTTGTCATATTAAAATAAGTCAGAACTTCAGATGTTTGCCAAATCTAAAAATCACTTTGTTTTTACAAAGATTTCTTTAAAGCCTAATATTGTACTTTCATCAATTTTTGAGATAATACTTAGAGACACCTAAATGTGACATGGTGCTGTTTTTTATTTCCCAGTCCCTAACAAGCTTCCCGTGTGACCTCACCTTGCTTGTCTTGGGCTGGCTTTTCAGAAGTGTTTTGATAATGCACTTATCATTGACCAACACGAGGTCATGCAAACACTTGGCATTAGAACTCTTAAGAAGGAGGCTACAAGATACCAAGTGACACATCCAAAATAAAATATTTATTGTATTTGTTCTGATATACTCTCTAGGTTGTAATAATAACCCCACGTCAACAAGTCATCAAAGTTATTTAAATCCTTTGTTAGAATAGGGTGGGAATTGCCACAGGAGTGTAAATAGTATAAATGGTAACAAATGACAGTGACTCAACTAAATTACAATTTTGACTATAATTTGTAGATATGAGATTTGTGCATAGCAATTTAAGATGATTGTGTTCACTTCACCACAGCTCAGGAGTGACTTCGAGATAATTAGTATTATTAAAATATGTGTAATTTCTTGAGGTCCTGTTTTTGAAGCTGTAAGAATAATTAAATAATAGAGGTTATGGATGTAATGAAACAATGACCTGTAATTTCTTCTTGTGCTTATTATTTTTTAAACAAAATTTTCCATTTCTGTCCCTTTTCCTCGGGGGTGTAATTATAACAACAATATTCATTAGAGTAATATTTGTACTCTTATCAAATTCCCCATTTTAAATGCTATGCATGTGAAGAGTCTGCAAGGAGGTTATTAATAGCAATTTATAGCAAGTGATGTCTTTTTTTTACTTAAAAAAAAGGTGACTCAATAGACCTTCTGTTTAGATCAAGTATTTTCTTCCTAGAATAAAGTTCACCAGTGATGAGATCATTTTTCTATGGGTTAAAATTCTCACCTATGAGTAAAAAAACATTTACAAAATAATTAAGCCTACTGCATCAGTTATTTAAATGAAAATTGTCAACTTCTGATGGCTTTACATGCCCATAGAGGAATTTAACCTAAGGTAAAATACTGCTCTCTGAAGGGAACAGCTTGTTTGCTCCTCAGAAACGAGCAATGCAGACAGAGTGCATCCCAGTGGAATTCATCTTATCAGTTGTACTTTAAAGCATTACATAGAAAAACTTTACAGTTCTGAGCAACTAGGGTTATGAGATATGCTATTGGTGTTACCCATGAAACTGCTATTTTAACAACAATTCCAACCAGGCACGTAGAAATATGGGTGAGGAACAGAAAATGGCAGATTCCCACAGCTCATATTCTTTATATTTCCCAAGGGTTAGTGAGATGGATGTAATCACTGAACTTTTTTCATATCCATGGTGTAAAAGATGAGCTTGTCTGTTGTTTCTTTTATGTCCATTACTCACTGACCAGGTTCTTTTAGGTATTCTGCATGTGGAAGATGTAGTGTTTAATATAAAATTTACTTATTGAAAGACACTTGATGTTAAACAGGATTTCTGATTTAGCAGACTGATAGTATATTGGAAAACACAACACAAATATGTTACACTTTGCAATGTGCATATGCTAATTAAAATACACAATTCAATCACAAAATCAAGTATGATTCCCATTGCCAGTGTCTATAATGTGCTCACTCTCACAATGCTGGGCATCCCAAAACTTGTTTGCAATTAGTATGATTGTTAGTTTTAATTCTATATTGTGTTTATAACTTCTGGGTTTTGGTTTTGTGGTTTGGTTTGGTTTTTTTTGTTGTCAGTTGGACAAGCCAAAGTTTATACTGATGTATATGCTTGGTTCTAAATTGATCTAAATTAATCTAAATCAAGCTTTCTTGAATACTCAGTGTAGCAAATTACTCTTCCCTGAATGCAAGTGATCTGATGTATTTGTTTTTATATTCCAAGCAAAACATTTGTTTAAACTTTAAGTATGAGCTTTAAATATATATTTCCAATTTATATCTTTTTCTTTGTAATAATGGGTTCTATTGGGATAATGTAGAAAGGATAACCAGTGATCATTACAGGGTTGGTCAGTGCCAGCCCTGATGCCCAATTTGACAGCTAATGAAGCAATATGATGTTGAAAGACCATAATGTTCCAGAGAGCCAGACATTAAATGCAGTAATAAAAGGTTTTTGAAGGCATTATTACTGTTCTAAAATACATTTAATTATTTGTAGCAGACATTTACTTCTCAATATTTGTATTATGAGGCAACTAATTTGGAAATTCAGTAATTCCTGCAAATTTCTACCTGTTATAAAGCCAGGCATACTGTGTTACAGTAGCTGAATAATTATCAACCGAGTTCAGAATATTTTTCCTGAATTTCCCTTACTTTTATTTTTATTTCCTTACATTGATGACCACAGAGGTTATGATCCATTTCTATACTGCTTACTCTCAGTTTTAAAAAAGCAGTGAAATCAGAACAATTCTAAGAATCTATATGAAAAAGGAACCTAACAGCAGCAGTTTGATAACCCTGATGATTCAAATGCCACTTGTACCTTCATGCTGACCCAGAGTAGCACTTTATTATATTGCTGGAGGATTAGGTTCTTTATCTGACTCAGGTACATGATCATACTCACAAGCAGTTGGTGAGATAGAACGCCAGATTTTGGGGCTAGCAGCTTTCCTGGGGACGCTATCCTAAGACGTTCGTGCTTTTTAGGGGTGATCGTGTCCAAGGGCCAAAAATGGCATT
>JAOEGS010008499.1:0-21329 GCA_025447755.1 Corythornis vintsioides | reverse complement strand
ATTAAAAAGTATATTTTTAAAAAAAATACATCTATAAATGTCAAGTAAATATGTCACTTTATTTTTTTTTTCCAAAAACTGTTTGAATCTCATTTCAGTAATTCTTATGGAGGAAGTTATGCATGCCAAATATTGAGTCAGGATTATGCAGCAGTCAAAACATGTTTCTTCATACATTTCTAGTTATTCCTGTTTTTAACCATTATGATAGGGGTCCTGTAAAAAAAAAGATATCTCAAATCTCCTATCTTCTTTAAAAGTTATTGCCAGTAATTAAGAAATATAACTTTTTTTCATCCATAGATTTTCTCGGATTCTGACTTTTTTTCCTCTTGAGCTTGACTTATAGAGCACCTGGATATCATCATCATCAACAACTGTCTCCTAAAATGTCAAATTAGTACTCTGTGAAATATGTCATAAGTTTGAAACTCATAAAGTTTCCTTTCAGCTGCTCAAATGTACACCAAGTTTGTGGTTTAATCATGGTTAATTTAAAACTGCTACAACTGTTTGAGGGCAAAACTTAGTTCTTTCTAACTATTCACAGATAATTCTGCATAAGAAAAAGATCCTTCCTACTGGTAAACCACCTTCATGTAAAGGGCCAATATATCCTACAGCCAGTGTACTTCAGAAAATGATTGAAAAGCATCAACCTGATAGATATATGGCTAAATTAAATAACACAGTGCACTATGGTAGGAGTATCTGAACTACCACATCTTCCACTTGAAACCCAGTTATCATCACCAGATATAATGGTGGTGTTATTCCTGGGGATTATTTTTTCTGTGGCAGAGCACTGACTGAAGGTTGCAATATCAATTCTCAAGGCAGTTTCTAAATTACCGTATTTTTTTTTTTTATTCCTTTTCTCACTGTTTGAGATCCACAAGAGATGGCATCTTGACGTTTAAACAAGACTAGGTGTTAAGTACATTTTTCATTTTTTCCTGATATATAGCCACAGCACACATGTATCACCACAACACTGCAACTATGGAATTCTGAATTCTCTCATATTCTCTGGATCAATGCTCCTGTCTAGTATATGTTGGGTTTTTTTACAATTTTATATTCTTTTATTATTTCACTTTAACTCTTGATATCTGGATTTTTTTGTGGCAAATAAATGTACCTAGTTTATCCTGTGCAGTTTTTTATAAGCACATAATAAAAAGCTTTGAGCTCTGTAAGTCTCATGTTAGATATATATAAGCATGTGCTGAGGGCAAGTATTTTTGTATTTACACATTTTTATTAGCAGGATTGTGTCAACCAGTAAAATATTACTGTCTTTGTTTTTCATTATTACTGAATTACAATGGTTTGTGCTTGGCTTTAAATGTGATAGGTCCTTAAATGAATCTCAACTTATTCCACACTGTTGCTCTGCACTAGGAATGATAATGGTAGATACAGATCTTTTAATATTGCATGAGTTAGTGTATTCTGGATCCAGATAGAAATGGATGAAAAATATGATAACGGTTGCAGTCCTATCTTAAATATTTTAAAGTCCATTAAAAGTTAGGGGATTGGCTTTAAATTGCAAAATATTTAAAATCCCACCCATCAAATGTTTTCAAATTGGGGGTGTTGGGAGTTTGTAGGTTATATTGTTAAATGTGCTCTTAGAAGAGCTATAGAAATTTGCACTTTTAAATTCCAGGGAAATTAGTAGATAAGAAAGTTTGCAGAAGAAGACACACACTCGTTTATGAAAATAACTGTAGATGTGATGTTTGTAACATGTCCTCCTTCTACCTCTTTTTCAGCAAGGAATGCTGCCTACAGCAGCTATATTATTGTAGAGTGTATCCTCTAACTCTGGTTCCTACATCTATGTAATAATTATGGCATCATTTATTGTTGACTTTTTGTCACTGAAATAACTCCAGGTTAAACAGCAATGCTTTGCAGTGGAGTTTGTAGTTATTTTTATCTGAAGTTATTTTTGTGTTCTGGTCTGCAGTGTCATGAGGCAAACTGAGTCAGCCCAGGTCAGGGGGGTTGGACTAGATGATCTTCTAGGTCCCTTCCAACCCCTCAAATTCTGTGATTCTGTGATTTAGGGATGCTCAAGACCTTTTTATGGTATAGGGAATCATAAGTTTTTCATGTTTCTCATTTATGAATTTATATTTCCCTTCTTTTTCTTATACTTTTCCTACTTTCACTTTAAAGTCAGTAATTTACTCAGATTGTTAGAAATGCCCCTAAAAACTCAATGAGAGTGATATACGATAGCTTTACTATTCTTTAGCACTTATACCAGATATACATCTTCTTCCATTTGTTTTTAAAGAAAAGAAATCAAATGAAAGCATTTATATTTATATTTATGTTAGCTGTAACTAATCTTCAGGGCATATTCTCTGAAACCTTTTTCCCTGTCTTGGAAATACATGTATGCTATCTCTAGGTTTCTCTGATACTCACTCTTAGGAAGGAGGAAAATAATTATTTAACTATTTCAGTTAATGTCAGTGTTGATTTAAATTTTTGAGGAAATACCTTCTTATTTTCATAATATCTTCATTTCCTTTTTCATTCTCCAAATCCCACTGGTCATTATTTGATTTTACATTTCCAGGATACAAATAACAGTGGCTTTTCCATCCAGCAATGTACTTGGTCTTCTAAGTGTGATGAGAATAGAGTGGATGTTCAAGATGAGCAGAGAATAAAATCTGAAGGAATAGAATCTGCTGAGCCCTTTTTAGACAACATAGAAATTCTGCTCCCTTTCTTGATCAGAATCATAACCATAGTGCATTTTCTAAAACTGTTTTTGTTTTCCATATATTTCTGTGCTAAAACTTTAGTTTACCTGTCATTGTGAATGGATGGTGACAGTACCTTGATTTCCATGTCTAGAAAAATGAATGGTGCTTCATTAGCAGATCTTTTATGTTCCTCATTCAAAAGAGATTTCCATCAAATTCCTAATGAATGCTTAAGGATCCAATGACCTGGGAATAGATGTCATTGCACAGGCTGGTTTTATATATAAAATGTTCAAAAATTTGTTCTAAGTGGATTGAAAATATAAGTCCAACATGGATGTTTGGAGCACAGGCATGTATATCAAGCAAAACCACAAGCCAGATACTTAGTCATATAGCAGCATCTTTTTTACCTGTTAGAAGCTATGTCTGTATTTAGCAGCTAATTCAAACTTTCTGAGCGAGTTTAAATATTTTGTTCTTATTTCACTCATTTCTATATTGTTTTAGGAATTATTCCACCCTCCTTTTACATAAATATTTGGTTTAATTCTATTCCTCTTAGGTAAACACATTTTTTTATTATTTGGTAAAAAGTAACTGTTGTCCCCTTCTAGCCATCCCTTCAGTGGACTTCTTCAAAAACCAACTCTCTTTATCAGTTGCAAATTTATGTTTTTTTGTATTTTTTTTTTACAATGTGTACAATTTTTAAAGTGTATATGTTTAAAAAGAAAAAAAACCACATCTACCATGTTCTTTG
Organism: Corythornis vintsioides; assembly: GCA_025447755.1. Taxonomy (NCBI): domain Eukaryota; kingdom Metazoa; phylum Chordata; class Aves; order Coraciiformes; family Alcedinidae; genus Corythornis; species Corythornis vintsioides. The sequence goes on along the minus strand of JAOEGS010008499.1, from coordinate 17,834 downwards.
CTAGTGTAGATAAGAACAGAGAAGTATTGACATTATTTTATGCATACATTTATACAACAGATAATTCAGTAATAAATATAATTTTTCTGTGGTTTTTTTTTTTCTTGTCTGAAAATATATGTAATTTTTTTATACTTAGGGCCAGTTAAGGTACAAAGGTAAGTGTGAGTGTACCACTGAAAAATGTTCAGCTTTGAGTATTTCTCTGTCCTCCTTGAAGCATTGTTTTGTTTTATTGTATTACTCTATGACAAGTAAACAAGATCAGTGTTATTTTGGGGAACTCACAAATATGTTCTTTATGAGGCTTTGTTTTCATTAATTGAGAAGAAATAGCTGTTTTAAAAGCTCAAATCCTACAGTAAATGATCTCATTGTAGGTAAATTCTCTTGCTTTTTCTATGGGAAGGCTGTAACATGTGGTAGTGTAGTTACAGAATCTGACAAAGACAGTAATAATAAATTATATATGGTTCATCTTCATGCTGAGCATGGGAGGTTATCATTATGTGAAAAAAACCCCACACTTGATAGAACTTACATTGTATTCAGAGATTCCTGAGGATGTCTCACTAATAGACAAGGTATAATATCAAGTAGAGTAGCAAATAGAAATGCTTTGAAGCTTATTATATCTTCTACTTCTCTTATATTGTAAGAATATTTTATTAGACACCTATATAGTACACATTTCTGTAAAGCTATATATTTTTTATTTAAATGCAATCATTTTCTAGTGTTATTCATTTGCCATCAACTTGAATTGTCTTGGGAAGTACTCAACTTCAGCTGTAAAATAAACGTGGCAAAGTATATGTTTGTGCATTGAAATTATAGCACTGAATGATTCTTGGAACGCCACAATGAAGAGGGTTTTTTCTGATATTGAAATACTTTGATCGTAATTATGGATGGTTAAAGCTGTGAAGAATCAGAATATAACTGGTAGTGTGAAACACCAAACTGAGAGGTAAAGAAAATCCAAGGTTATTGAAGAATTGATGAATTATTGAAGAAGCCCAACAATGAGTTTACTCAATGGGTTTATTCCAGCTCTTTAAACACTCAGTAGGACCTCAGAGTTGCCTGTGGAACTGCATTCATTTGCCAGAAATGTTCATTCTGTTTCATCAGCTTTGAAAAGCTGTTTCACAAAAAGTAGAAATGTGACTCTGAATAGACCAGCACATTTTAAGAATTAAGGTTGGGGTGGTTTTTTTTGCTGTTTTTCTCCTTACATTATTATAAATGTTCTATGTTTCCTTTCAGACATACTTTAACCTGAAAATGGTAGCACATGCAAGTTCCAAAACTAACAGTGTGCAGCTTTGTAGCAATTAAGCATCTGCTTATAGCACTGTTAGGAACTGATGGCATTTCCATGGAAGTCAGGAAAATGCAGCATACCTGCCAAGCCTGAGGCATGAATTATCTTACATTGTCATTTATAGTCCCACGAGAGCAGTAATAGGCAAAACTGCATCAAAGCTGCAAACTGAACTCCCCCTAAATGTTTATCTTAACATAATATTAGTGGTGGAATGAGCAAGCCCAGGAGCAGATGTCCACCAAAAAATGTGGAGGCTGAGCTTGCATCATCTTCCCAAGACATATTTGAGCTTGTCGCTGTAAGATCTGTTAAATCTTTGTGTATGATGAAAACACTAATGTTTTCCTGCTATGTTACTTTAAGCACTAGTATTTTATTCTAAACAGGTTTTCTGGCTAAAAATGTGGCAGAGTGATCAAAGGAACATTCATTAACTTTTCCCTCCCTTCCCCCCAAAAAAACAACCCTTTGTTAAATTTAAATACTCTCTAGACTCTGTATTGTGTTGCTGGACAGAATGCTTAAGACCCAGGGAAAAAGTCCTCTGGGTTTCTGTCTCAGAACATGTCATTGTGGAGGAAAGAGAAATAGCATCAGTAGAAGCTGTTAGGAAGCTGAGTCCTGAGAAAGCCAGATTTTGGTGTGATCTAATTTTCAGCTTTAAAAGCCCACATGTGAAAATAATTTAATTACAGGCTTTGAGATATAACATCAAGTGGGAGGTGGTGCTCCTGCCCTTGCTTTTGCTCTGTACTTGTCTCCTGGGAACACTTAGAATATCCCTCATTTCTGAGGAACTAGAAAACTTGTACCATTAACAAGAAATAACTTAGATGCCCACAAAACAGTTCGTTACTAACAGCTCCCCATAGAGTGAGACAGTAATTTTTCTTCCCTGAGCCAGTGTAAAGCAAGATATCACTGTATCATTTAGTGCAATAGAAAAAAAAGAAACTCCATATCATGAAAATATAGAAGTTTCCTAAAACAATTAACCATTTTCATTGCTAGAGGATATTAAAAGTTAAGCTTGTTTGTCAGCGACATCTGCAGAAAGTTCTCTTCCACATTTTTTCCTCTCCCAGTTTGATCTGTGCATCCTAGTTCCAGACACCTTGCCTACTGCAGGATAAAATCCTACTCTTTATCTTATTCTTAAGAAAATTTTAGGTGACTATACCCACAGTGCCTGTCTGGAAAATTAAGTGATTCATTTATTTGAGAACTTGTCACCAACTACACAAACAAAACAGCTTTAAGACAAACTGCTATTGAAGCTCTAATCACTTATATATCCCCAGTGCATATTCTGATAATGTAGGAATAGAAACTTTGTAGAGGCATGAAATTGTTAGCTCTGAGCAACACAGAAAATATTTTTTTTATTAATTATGTAAATTTAGTTTTACAAAGTTCTTTCATAATGAGAAATTCTTGTGCTATTCACTAATTTTGTTGCTCTGGTGGGTCCCATCAAATGTCCAGAAGAACAGCTAGGTGGCATTGCAAAATAAGCAAAGCTGTTACTATTTCTTCCTACAAAAATGACCTCATGGAAATGTAATGTATATACAGTATATTGGAAGATAAATTCTGCATCAGCATGTAGGTTTCCAAAGAGAAGCAAGGCTATTAAATAGCACATCAGAAGTAGTGTGAGATGAAAAGCTATCGTTTGATCCCACAGTCTTCATTGAAAAGTAAGGTAGAAATGGATAAAGGTTATACAGGGAAAAAAGAAGCAAATGGGATAAGAAAGGTTAAAACAAAAGAGAACATTTTAGGACTAAATTAGTCTTTAAAAATATGAAGGTAGAAGGACTAACCATGTGCAGAAGAGGAACAAAGTAAAATAGTTCATCAGTAAGATCACAGAGTAGGAAGCCAGCTGCTAAAATAAAAGTAATAATTTTATTCAGCAAGGAAATAGCAACAGCTATAATAAAAGAAGAAAATTGGGAAGAAAAAAAAAAAAGAAAAAAAGAAAAAAAGAAAAAGAATGGGATGGACATATGGTATTCTATCCAGAGGAGGTAGAAACCTTCAATGAGTAGTGACTTTGGTTTCTGATGCATGTCTGTGGTCTCCTTGTTGAGGGACAGGCATGGAAAAGTTAGCTAGCTACAAAGGACTACAGCTATCCTAATGAGATCTACATTTCATACAGGGGAATAAGAAGCCTAAGCTTTTCTTCCTCCATAAAGTACCATTTTACAATGAAGGGAAAAAAAAAGAGTGGTTCCTGTGCACTCTGACTTGGAGTGCAAAGTGAGCTGGTGCCTTGGTGACAACAAAAATTACTGCTGCATCAGAGCCAGATGTTATATAGTGCTCACTACACTCTTGTCGAGAGCAAAAGGGAACCCATCTCACACATGTAGGAAAGAGCCTGTTGTTAGTACAATTAATATTTTAACAGCCTAACAATCCAAATTAACTAAAGCTGGAGAGCTTGGTTGACAGTATTATTAAAATCATTATATGATTAAAATCATTATCTAAGAAAACTTCCTCTTGCCTACTCTTTTCTTCTTTTAAACCTGTCTCTTTTCCTCTGAATCCCAGGGCTGGTACTGTAGTAGATTCACAATGGGCATCCCAAATGCCTTCCTAGATAAAGTACCATTCTCACAGAGAGGCCAGTTGATGTAGCTAGTGGTGTCCCCCAGGAGTCAGTAATGGATCCAGTCTTACTCAACATCTTCATCAGTGACCTGGAAGAAGTGTGTCCTTGGCAAATTTGCTGATGATATGAAACTGTGAGGAGTGGCTGATACACATGTGAGCTCTGCTGCTGAGTTCTGCACATATGAAGAGAAAGGATTAGATTTAAACTGGATCTCAGGAAGAAGTTGTTTCCCTTGAGGGTGGTGGATCAGTGGCACAGGCTCCCCAGGGAAGTGGTTGAGGCCCCATCCCTGGAGCTATTCCAGGTGAGGTTGGCCAAGGCTCTGAGCAGCCTGGGCTAGTTGAGGGTCACTGCAGGGGGGCTGCACTAGATGCCCTTTGGAGGCCCCTTCCAGCCCTAAACATTATGATTCTAGAAATGAAAAGAACAATATGATATAATGAAAGCAATTGCAAACAAAACAGAGAGAAGGAGGAATTGTAACAACCTGTTGTAAAGATTTAAAGGTGTTTTGTGTCATTGTAAAAAGACTAGCCATAGGAAAAAAAAAAAAAAGAGAGTGGATCAACTATGCTTATAAAATGGAAGCACTGCAATAATATTTTGCATCTGACAGTAATTTCAGTAGTATTCACAGTAAGATTTTGGAACCAAACTTGATAAACGTGAAGCAAAGAGCTAATGGCATGTGTCGTATTTAGAGATTTTATTATTCATTCTTCAAGGTTTATTGCTCTTTCAGGAGCACTTCCTTCATGGCAGAGTACTGTCATAAAATTATCCAGGAGTCTGCAGTCACATTTGGGTCTTCTGAAAGATTATTCCATATCAATGCTGGGGTGTCAAGCAGCATCTGGGCTATTTTACCCGCATCGCAGCACCCATCTGAGTTGAACCTCAGTCCAACAGAATCTTTGCAGTTTGTGAAACATAAAGTACCAGAAAACAATTCTGTTATGTACAGTCTATGCTGATATATTAAAATATCCATTGATCAAAGCATTGCAAGAGTCCATTTTTGATTGGACAAGGTAGACTGAACACTAAAAATGCCAGATGGAGTTACTGAACTGAAAAGGGGGAAAAAGTGTAATACGCTCTACATATTTTAAGTAGCAAAACAATTTTTAAAAAAGTGAAAAAAGTTAGCAATTTTACAAAACAAGAGTTCATCCACTCAGTTTTAAATCATTTCTAGTTATAAATGGAGTAGTTCCTTTTTCTTCTAAATACCAAAGATTATCTTCATAGCAGCAGAAAGTCTGTAACATTTCAAACAATAAGATTTTGCATGCTGTGAGAATAGTATACAGTAGCTTCTTCCTCAAAAAGCATTTACATATTCAATTAGCAACAGTTTGAATTTTATGTATTAATTGTCTTGCTCAAAAAGAACTCAAAAGTCTTTGTAGCTGTTGTTCAGTCAGTCATCCTGCACAGTGGCTGGTACTGTGCCCATCTCATAAACAGAGAACTGGAGACACATAAAAATCAATGCATTGAACAAGTTTGTAAGGACCTACCTCTCATTTTGGATGAGCATTGTGTCTGCTTTTGCAGTCATACTCAGGCAGGACAGGAACTCGAACAAAGCTGTGACTAGAACCTGTGATCTATTTCTGTTATTGCTTTTATTTTTTTCCTCTCCAACCTTTCACATTTCAGCTTGTCATATGAGCCCTTGCTTGTTTGTCTTCTTCTTGATTTTATTTCAGGTTAGGGGGTTTTTCTGGATTTATGCAACTGTATTAATTTTCATAACATTTTGTTAAGGTCAAGCCAATTTAGTTTTTACTCTTTTACCTAGTACCTGTGTAATCTCTTTATAGCATGGTCACTGTTTGGTGACTTTCTTCACTGAAAATCATCAGGCTTTTGGTCTATGGGGTGGATGGAAAAGCCAAACTTAAAGAATGACAGCCAGTATTTCAGAGTCCACTTGCTGGTGGTGTGGAGTGGTGCTCCTCAGGAATTAGCACTAGAGCTAATACTAATCTATATTTATGGTAAAAACAGTGGGACAGAATGGACTGTCAGTTATTTCACAGGTAATACCAGAGTAGCCATACTAGAAGGTATGGCTGTCACTCAGAGGAAGCTTTGCATGTTGGACGAGTGGGCTGGCAGGATCATCATGTAGTTTAACCAGTTTTGGGCTTCTCAGCACAAGTAATTTATAAACTGGAGTAAGTCAGTCTAGTGGTAGGTTCATGAAAATGGTTTGAAAAGTGGTAATGTACAAGTAGGAGTGGAGAAACTGGGCTTGTTCAGACAGTAAGGAAAGATAAGGGGGAATCTAATTGTCTTCCATTATCTAAGGGGTGGTAAGGCAGGGAGAGACTTTTCTTTAAGGTAGGCAGTGGATGTTTAGGAGTCAGTGGGCACAAATAACAGAAGAACAAATTCCAGCTGATCTTAAGGACAAAAATGAGTTCACTGTGAGAGTAGTCAGCCATTGCAGCAGGCTGGCTGAAGGGCTGTGGGATCACAGCCTCTGTAAGTTTTTCAAGTCTGAGTGCTCTGAATTAAGTTTGAAGTTAGTGGTGCTTTGAGCAGCTGTTTGGAGTATATGGCTCTTCCACTCTAAATTATTCTGTTTCTTTCAGTCTAATAGAGGAAGCAAATTTTGAGCAGGAATTGATGGGTAGATGCAACCTAAGTAGCTGAGGCTTTGTGCAGCTGCATGGCTTGACAGTGAGATGTTAATGAAGTATGTGTGATCACTGGACAGTGATAGAATTCTGATAGTGAAATATAAGAAGTTTCACTCCAGTAATGTGGCAGAGCATGAAAACAACAGCCCTAAGATCCACTTCCAAAAGCAAGCAAGAATCCAGTGAAGTTTGCAGAGAAATAATGGGGTATCCATCCTATAAATTACATAGAAAGTACTAATAGAAAATCAGTCACATTTTGCATCACTAGTTTTCAAGGGTAAAAAATCTCTTTTATTTGCAAAGTAGATTATAAAGCCAGAGGTTTTTTTAACAGTCATTTGGCCTCCTATTTAAAACAGGCATAGCATTTGCTGTTTATGTTGATCATATGTTTTAAAGAAGATCTCATTTTTCACTGTACACATTTTTTAGTGTTAAAGAATCTAACATAATGCTTTGTGAATTGTGCCATAGGTTAATGAACTTGACTAAACTATTTCTAGCTTAAAAATGCCTGGCTTCATCTTAATCTGTCTCCCTTTACTACTGGTGCTATTTTATGCTCTGTCTCTTACAGTGAGAAATTTCATAATAACTTCTAGAATTTCTGCTTTCCCTCTAGGTATTTAGAGAATGTAACCAAGTTTACTTTTTACCATTTTACTCCAGGGCTTTCAAACTCTTACACTAAACATCACTTGTACAGCTGGCAGTGCTCTGGGCCTCATGGAGTCTGGTTGCTGAGGGAGAGACTTCATGGGATAACAAGGATTCAGCAGGACAGCCCCAGTTGCAAAATATTTTTGACTCACAAGTTGAGGACTCAGTCTGATAAATTAAAGATTCTGACCCTTCAAAATGCTTTTTCTAAAACATTTTTCTCAGTCCATTATTTTGAACCTCCATGTTTCAACTGTCTTCATGGCAAGAAGGAATGGGCTGCTTTGCTGATGGTCACAAAACAGGCCAAATACATTTAAAAATACATTACTCAGTATCTCTTTCAGGTTTGTTACTGTCTTCTTTGAGAAGAGTGAGGTTTTTTGTGTGCTTGTTTTAACAAATAACAGATTATCTGTGAGTAATCTGTGGGTTTTTTAGCCTCTTTCAGTTCCACAGAGGACTTTGTGTTAAAAACCTGTGACAAAACATTGCTTTCATGGTCAGGACTACTGTCTTCACATTAAGAGTGTGATTTGAATTATATGTTTCTAAGTACTTGCCCTTTCATTTGTCCACACAGTTTGTTTAATGCTGACTTTATGAAGTTATCCAGCTTGATCTGCCTGTATCAGTAATTTCTCTGTCATATTTGACATTTTTTCTTACTTCCTGTTGTTTATATCTTGATAAATGGTGGTTTTCTGTTTATAGGTGTATTTTGAGATTAATCTATTGATTTTGTATCCATTTAGTGAACACTCATGTCAGTTTTACATTATATGAATCTCTTAATGAACACTTGACTTAATCTTTTATTCTTTTTTTTTTTTTTCCCCAGCTGAATTAGAAAACACATTAAAATGCTTTGTTTTATGAGGTCTTTTTTCTGTAAACACATTGTTCAGAAGATATCAGTAGCTCTAAAGAGAACAGCAGTGTGCCTAGGTGTCCTGGAAGGCCAATGGCATCCTGGCCTGTATCAGGAATAGCATGCCCATCATGACCAGGGATGTGATTCTCCCCCTGGACTCAACACTGGTGAGGTCTCATCTCAACTGCTCTGTACAGTTCTGGGCCCCTCACTTCAAGAAAGATATTGGGATGCTGGAGCAGGTCCAGAAGAGAGAAATGAGTCTGGTGAAGGGACTAGAGGGGAAAGTCTTACAAGGAAATGCTGAGGGGGCTGGGGTTGTTTAGACTGGAGAAGAGTCAGGGGGGACCTTATCACTCTCTACAGCCACCTGAAGGGAGGTTTTAGTCAGGCTAGGGTTGAGCTCTTCTCCCAGGCTACTAGTGACAGAATGAGAGGCCATGGCCTGAAGCTGCACCAGGGGAGGTTTAGGTTGGATCTTAGGAAGCACTTCTTCACAGAAAAGGGTCACTAGACACTGGAATGGGCTGCCCAGGGAAGTGGTGGAGTCACCGTCCCTAGAGGTGTTTAAGGAAAGACTGGATGAGGCACTTAGTACCATGGTCTAGCCAATGTGGTTGATCTCAGAGGTCTTTTCCAGCCTCAATAATTCTGTGATTCTGTTAATTGAATAAGGTTATACTGGGAGGTAGATTAAGAAAAGATATATTTAATGTAGAGGATATATGTAAAAATCATACATACAGGCGTATGTTAAGATTATGGACTTTGTACATAAGAGACATTCATTACTGGGAGAAAAAGTGTTTGATGTAACTGGTTTAAAACATTCAAACACTTCTTTCAGATTCCATATTGTGGAATCAGGGGTTATCCAATTTGTTCTCGTTAGTATCTGCATTTGATACCTGCATATCATGTCATGGTCAGGGTTAGGTCCAGAGACAATTGCCAGGTTCAGACAAAGACCAGCAATCACTAGGCGAGTCCACAGTGACTAAGCAGGTGCAAGAGGGCTATCCATTGACCCTGGGTCCAAACCAGAGAAGTTCACACCTGCCATCCAGTTCAGTGTGAGAACACACTGGAGAGAACCATCCTCAAAGGAGCTCCCAAGGACTGGATCCCCTAGTGAGGCTTCTGGACAGAGCAGTCTGGGAGGAAGTCTCTGCTGAAGCTTCTTCCAGCTTTTTCTGGAGAAGCTTCAGAATCATCTGAGTTTTCTCAAATTGCTGTCTTGGCAATCTAGCCTTTCAGGGAGGGAGGTAAATTCCCAGCTCTGAGAAAACTGCTTGCTGGAGTAAAAGGAGTCCAAAGAATTGACCAAGGGAAAAATTTGATGTTATCTTCACCAGTGTGTAATTATCTCTTTAGAGTGTGGTACTTAAACTGTGTCACAGAAATCAGGGGAAATCTTTCTTCGTGTCCATGCAGTAATGCAGGATTTTTAAAATCAGGTTTTGCAGCAGCCAGTGAAATTGGAGTTCTGTTTCTGCTGTTAGTACTGCAGCTAGTATTCCATACACTTCATCAGTGCAATTCTTCTGCCCTGTGAGTATATAATGATAGTTAATAAGTGCCATTTCAACTCATAAAATAAGAGATTATCATAATATCTTAGTAGGCCTTCAATAAATTGCGTCATTAGCCAATTTCTATTTTCCCATAGAGAAATCTGAAACCCATGTGTGAGAATTAATGTGCTTGAATGGACTGATGAAACAAGCCTCAGTGAGGAAAGAGTACCCTGAGCTCAGGCTGTAGGAGGTGGTGTCTTGACAATGTAAAACACATCACCTAACCTTTCCATTTGTCAACCCCAATCAATATGTGTGTCTCTTTCCCAGAAATCGATGGAGACATAGTTCTTACAGTAGCCAGGAGGCCCAGCCTGCTTCAGAAATCATCTTCAATAGCAAAACACAATTCCACCATCAAGTCTGACAAATGATCAGCTAAACAAGGGCTCTGAGATTGTTTCATATCCCAACAATGGATGCAAAACCAGTTTTCTCCAGATTAAGCTGAAGATAACATCACACATCTGATGTCAATTACCCCACTTCCCTGCTTGTCCCCTTTCACACTGAAATTTGTTTGTTTACATTTCTCTATAGTAACATCACCATTACTGATGGCTTATACAACTTCTAAAATCTATGTGTGCTAAGTATACCCTTTGAAAGGTTATTCATACATTTACTGATTTTTAATAAGAGGCTACAATAGTCTGTAACAATTTACAGCTTAATCTCAAATGGCAAAAGCCTTGTGAAATGAAAGGGTTTGGGACTATAGCAACGTGAAAAGAATGAAAATGCATTCTGATTGGAGGGTTTGTTTGGGAGTGTTATTCTTTTATATGTTCCATTTCTGCCACAAATGGCTTCTTTTTGGCTTTAATATTTATTGGTCCCAGAATGATGGTTTTGTTTCATGTATCTTCCTTTATTTCATTTTAAATATGCTTGATAGCGTGCTGTAAGCCTCAGTGATGAGGCTCATTGTGTCTTGTTTTTACCTCATTTGAAATTCATTGCCTTTCTATGGAACACAGCACATTACAAGCCATGGCAATACATGTTTTGTGTCATTTTTATTTCCAGATGATCAGTTACAATGCAGATGTGGAATGGTGGGCAGTTTGGGAGCAGTGTGGCTACCATGGAAAAAGACTAAAGTCTGTATTCATGTTAGTTCTAGTTGTGGCTTCAAAGCATGATCTGACTTAGGAATATGAGTGTTATTATCAAAAATTCATAGCTCTCAATACAGCAATGGAGGCAGAATGGAAAGGAAAAAGTAAAGATGACTGTTTTGAGGTTCCTCAACAATCAGTAGAGAAAGAAAATCAACAGCAGTAGCAGCTGCTGCAGCAATCTCATCAACAAAAGAAAACCCTTGTGCTCCCTGAAACCAATTTCCAATATATGTCACGGTGCATGCTCCATATGAAGTGCCAGATATTAAGTTATCATAGGTGGAGAGAAGCTTGAAGTCCTTCTGGCTTTTATAATGGCTTTTCTTTCATCTTAAACTACTGCTGTGTTGTGCTTGGGGGCAGGGAGCAAGAATTTGAAAGGAGAAATGCTTGAGAGAAGTATGGGACCTCTGAGGAAAGACTGCTTGCAGAAAAAGCTTTCATCTGTTCAGCTCAACAGGAGTGTATTTTAATTATCCTTGGGATCTTGTTAGGTTTATTTCATTTGTTAGCAAAATAATGGCATCAGCTCTTAAGGAATTGTCATATTTAGTGCCATGTAGGCTGTTATTACTGCAAATCAGGTAAAATGGACCAGCAAGACACTCTGTACTGTAGGTACACATAAGAATGTTACCTATTTTCTTCTCCATATAGGGTAAAGCTCTCCTTTTGTCTTCAATATATCTTAACAGCAAGGGAATTCATCTGAAAATGTGATCACAGGATCACATTCTATGACACTAGTGTCATGGACTGAACTCTTTACAGAACTTACTTTTGCTTTGGCCCTATTTCCCCATAATATTTTGAATACCAGCTCAAATGACCCTCTCTTTGCACTTATTCTCACACAGTAATTTGAGTTGGACTTTGCAGTCCCCTATAAATCATACCACTAAAAGAATAACCGTGGTTGTGCAGTTTATGAAATCTTCCTAATTTATGCAATTTTATACAAAGTTTATTCAATTTATGAAATCGTCCCAACAGATCTCTACTGTAAAATCAGGTTTTTGCTAAAGAAAACTTCAAAATGCATCCCTGTATTGTTGAAATATCATCAAGTTTCTGAGTTTTTCATGTATTTTTAAAGAAGTTAAATAATTCAGGGGCTTTAGCTGCATTAACCTGACCATTATCACTGATAATGGTTATGTGCATGTGTATATGCTGTTTACCTGTCCATTAGGGTTGAGTAGAGGTAACTTAACTGATCACAAAAAGACATTCTCCCCTTTAGCAAAATAATGGAATCCTTTGATTTATTATGTTCTTTGCAAGACCATGTCATGGAGATGAGCATTTTATCATGAACTGGCTGGGCAAATATCAGGGTGAGTGGTAAGAACATACCAGGGTTTTCCTAGCTTTAATTGTTGCTGCCACCTGAGCTTCCTGAGGTAGTGCAAGCTGTGAAAAGCCTATTCATACTGCAATTATGCTTTCTAACTGTGGTCTAGACATCACATATGTCCTCCTGCTAGAAAAAAACCAACCAAACATAAGCCCATTATTCAGCATACATAGTAAAACTTGTAATGAACTATTATTGTAGAATACTTATGTAATTGCTCTTTTTTTTATCCCTTGAATGACATTTTATTGTTTAAAAGTACTTACTTTTCCCCTTAGCGTTACCTAAGCAAAGACACTGTTCTTTGGCCTTAAATGATCCAGTGAATTTGCAGTACACAATTAATTGCAACACTAGCAAGTCTGGCACTTTATGTTGTTAAGGACAGTAGGGACAATGGTGGTTTTATAATGAAAACACTTAAAAACCTAGAGAATAGTAGCATAGAAGGACATCTGACAGCTGCTTTCCCAAGCTAAATCTCACCACTGAGGCTCGATTCCAAGCAAAATAACAAATCAGGCTTGGCTAGCAGTGCTGCAGCTTGGAATGCAGGTCTTGACAAGAGGAAAAATAATTTGAACTGTACTAGCACTTCATGAGCTAAGGCAAAGAGTAAATCTCTCCAATGGCAAAATAAAGCTGTCAGATGGCTTTTTCATACAATGCCATTGGACAACAATTTGACAATTCTCCCTCTGGATTTTTTTAATAGGTTGTTAATTCTAGGAGAAAAGACCTCTTTCTCTACATTTTCGTTGGTCCAAGCGATGAAGTTTGAAGCATTTGTGATACTGGGTCAAAATTACAGACTTGCTCAATAACCTGCATTGCCCTTGTTGCCTTACTGAAAAGATCTTTAACCAAATGGCTAGTATCTAGGATAAGACTCTGCATGTTCTGTATTATATTTTGAAATTGATATATACATGTATGAAGGTCATTTATACGCCTATAGCCGGAGGAGGACAAAGAGAGAAGCAGAGACAATTTCCTCCACCAAGATTCCAAGATTCCTTATGTATTTATTTACAGCTCTTTTTATACCCTTTTAACTTCATGGTAATTGGACAAGAAATCAGCCAACCCCTGGGGTGATTGGCTGGGGTGCCACAACAACCATAGACAAAACATCTCTCTACGGGTTTACAAACAAATGCCAGCAAGGTCACAGCTTGGTGAGAACCTTCACTTTCTCATGGGAAGGAAAATTAACTTGCTGCAGCATTTTTACACCCAAATATGAATATGTTCTCTGAAAAATTATCAGGCAAATATATGGGCACGAGAACACTTTCATGCACTGAAGAACACAGCAGTGGACATCAGCATGAGGTATCAGGGTCAGTAAGCAGGCAGTAACTTTCTTTCTCAAGAACACAATAGGTTCCATTCTTTTCTGCCTTTAGTGGACACAGGTGAGGAAATTTAGGTTCTTCTCAGGCCAGTCTTTATGCACTGAAAGATTAGGAGTCTTCTCCGTGTGGGAGAGACAGGACTGCTAGCTGGACATCTAAGTATCCGATTCTATCTCCTAATACTGAAGGTCATAGAAGTGTTTACCAGTATTTCTCCTTATTTTGCATTTTAAATTTCACATTTTTAATTTAGAGAGTACTTTTGAAGTATAAGTCCGAATTTCTCAGAAAGACAAAAAAAAAAAAAAAGCTTCTAATTATTGTATTAAAATGCCTTAGCCATTAATTTAGACATCAAATTATATCAGTTTTTATATTAACAAGCAGGCTGAGAAATTACATATTTCAGGGTTCTGCTTCTGAACAGACTTTAAATCTTAAATTTTCCCAAGTTTACACAGTTTTTGGAAATAAATAGTACTGTCTAATAAATAGACAAATCTCAGTGAGGTTATAAAGAAAATGAATGCTGCAGGCTAGTCATAGGAAAAGAAAAAAAGATATATATATTGGATGCAAAAAGAACTAAAACAGACACAAGTACCTACAGAAAGAAAGTATAATAAAAAACTAAAAGTTTCAAGTCATATTCCCATTTAAATCACAAGCAGCTATAAATTAGATAGTAGTTTTCTGAAGTGACCAAGTGTTCTTTTTCACTGTTTTCCTTTTGTTGGTTTGGGTTTGAATTTCTGTTTTCTGACACATGCTTTCGATCTGCACAAATACCCTATTTGTGTTCCCATGAGGTTTGGCTGATTTAAATCTTAATCATTAGAAGAATAATGACCACTGATGCAACCTCTTTTCATAAACGTAAAGTACTCCTTATACCTTTCTTAGTCAGTTGCAAAGAAAAATTACATTTTGGTTAATGAAATAACAACGACTTAAGTATTTTCTTCACTTTGAAGACATCATATTAAATTCATGTGTATATATTGCACAACACGAGAGGGAAAAAATGTTACTGAAGAAATGGAAAATCTAGAAAATATTAATTATAAGAAAAGCAATACTAACAGTGTCACACATAGATGTTATATATGAATTGTTTTTTTATCTTAGAAGGTTCACTTAAGAAGTCACCTCCTACGCAGGTACTTTCATCGAAATCTGGATATGTGACCCACCAGCCAGATTTTTAGCTCTGTTCTCTCAGTTTCAAATACTTTGCCCTTCCAGGTGATCACTTAAACTGTCACAGCTTGCTCTCAGCTCACCTGAGGTGCCAGCAGGAGCAGAATCTGCTCTACAGTTGAACATCTTCACGTAGGAGTTTCTGCTGTTGCCATGAAACTCCTCAGCAGCTGCACGTTCGGTCTAGATGAGCACTTCTGAGACACGAGGCAGAGGCAGCAAACCTGCAAAGTGTCTGATCAGTTTCCCATTGCTCCTAAGCATATACATAATAATAATAAGGATAAGCAAATTCAAATCAGCACAAATTAAACCAGGTCAGCAAAGCCTGCACAGTTCTGACATCCTTGACTAAGAATACTAGATTGGAACAGGTGGATACACTTAATAGAAAGTCTTTAAAGGCTAAATATAAATGGCCCAAAATGTTCATAAAAATGATTTGACTGAGTGGAATAGATACTGATGATAGTGTAAGGAAAAAAAGATGGCAATAAGCAAGGTGAAAGCCATGAAGTGCACATGCAGTGCATGCTGAACTTTTCAAAAGGTGACAAAATTATTCTTTCAGTGGCTTTTTCTTCAATGCAATGTCAGGCAGAATTCCTGCACAAGCTCTAATGAACCGTGACCTAAAATCAAGTTACCCTTGTGTGAATCTAAAGGTGCTATATATTGTAGTGTATCTTAATGCAAAATGCACTTGTAAAGAATATATTTAATTTAAAAATAAAATTATACTTAACATTGCCACATGTGCAGACTGACTTTTTTTGATGTTTTGTCTTTAATGTTATCATTGTGCATTATCCCTGGGAAACAGCCATCATTTCTGACTATGATTAATTTGGGCTTCCAAAATTATAGTACATTTTTGAGATATATCCTTGGGCCTGTTCTTCCAATAACAAGAATTAATTCAACATGTGGCATTTTAAGCTGCTTCATTAAAAAAAAAAAAAAAAAAAAGTGAAGTGAATAAAAGAATTTATTTTTTTCTGAAAATAATAACAATTATACACATAGTGTAATTGTTGTTAATATTCATTGATGTTTGTTGGGGAATCTGTAATATTAATGGATAACTGGAATGGTCCCATTTTAAAAAACAAAACAAAACAAAACAAAACAAATATATCGGAGTTATCCAGTCCAGTAAATGAACACCTAATTGATTGCAGGGGAACAGCTAAATGCTCTTGTTAAAGTTAGGCAGAGTCATCACTGAGCAATTTTCATCAGTCTTTTCAGAGGGTCTGAGCCATTGGCTTCAGTTTGAAAGTGTTCCTAGCCCTACTTTATAACCTATTCCCTTTGATTTTAAGGATGAGATAGATATCAGGAAATTTTCCTGACAGGTAGAGGCAGGATAATCCTTGTCTAGAGCAAGCTGGATATTGCTTTGATCACCACAAGAAGCTGCAGATGCAAATAAAATATACACGTTCAGAATGGAATTGGGCACATCTGTGGGCAGTGGGTCTATAAACAGACACTAACAGGCATAGGCAGAAATATACCCTTTAACATCCTTAATGTACTGAATGGATGGGAGTGGAAAGATAATCACAAGTTATAGCCAAACTTTCATCTTTTATCTAAATATTGCCTCCTATTTCTCCTGTTAGGCACAGAACTCCAGGTGAGACTTGGCTATCTTCTTAGCAGTGCTTCCAAATATGAATTTCTGTTGCTGTTCTTCCCAAGTTCTAGGGATGAGAAAAAGCTGGGATAGAAAACTCCCAGTCTTCCTTCAGGAGCCATGGGATTCAGCCTAGTGCAGGTCCTTGTTCCAAAAAGTGCTGTGTTTTAATGAAGCAAGAATAAAAAGACTGGAGGAAAGTTTGCCTTCAGTGGGAGATGATGAATGAAAGAGAAAGCTTCTGAAGGTAGTTTAGAACTAAGAAATACAGTCATCAGTCCCCTGAGGGCTGGATTGTGAATGCAGCCTATGAGTGCTGGCTGCCATGGGACACCTGTCCACCTTATTCAGCTCATTAATTTCAGTTTTCTTGGTGTTGCAGCTTCAGGTACTGGACAGCTTTGAAATAATAGCCCTAAATCTTAATAGTATGGTTGTTTTAATCAGTTGCATTTAAAAAATAATAAACCAAATAGGTTTTATGAAATGGTCAGTAGAATATAAAATGTGCTCTCAAAATTTATACATTTTGAGATTGTTTGGCTACATAAGAAATAAATATATTATTGATTGATAAGAGTTCTGTCCATATTACATTAACTTTTATTATGGTTTTGTATTAAATGGTTCACAAAGCTACGTTTATTAGATGAAAAAGGAATCACTTTTTTATAACACTCAAAGGTCTGTGAGAAAACAGCATTATTTTATTCCTTTACTTTTCTCTGAATATTCTGTAGAGGGTGAGCTCTTGATAGAGAACACTGATGACCAGATTCTTTACACACTTGGATATAATAACTGCAAATCTGGGCTAACACTGCACATGGATCTTAATGAGAACTCATATTTAGTATAATTTTAAAGTCCAGTACTGCAAAACCTTTGCAACCACTGTTAACTGTATCATGT
The DNA here is from genome assembly GCA_025447755.1 of Corythornis vintsioides. Classification (NCBI taxonomy): domain Eukaryota; kingdom Metazoa; phylum Chordata; class Aves; order Coraciiformes; family Alcedinidae; genus Corythornis; species Corythornis vintsioides. The sequence continues at coordinate 514 of JAOEGS010008499.1, read as the reverse complement.
GTAAATGTTAAGGGAATTTGTGAGAAAGATATGAATCACTAAAATTATGGTGTGAACCTGATGTTTTGATCATACTCCTATATCCACATGACCCATTAAAATAAAATCAGACATTTTGCCCTTAGAAGTCTGTTCTCACACCACAGCTATTAACTTTTTCTGTAAGATTAATGCACCTCCTAAGAGCTGGGTATCTGTCCATTTTCTTGGTATCTATCTCTTACTTTGATACTATCAATTCTTTTCTGCTAAGTGACTGAGGAATAAACACACAACTCCTTGCAAGTGGCTTCTCTTCAGGAAGGGAAATGGAAGGGCATCCTGATCATAACTCAGTACACCTAAACTCACACACTTCCTACAGCAGCCCTTGAGGGAGAGCTTTGTGTTCCCAAAAAATAAAATATAAATAAATTAAAATAAAATATAAATATATTCTGGTATTGCTTGTCATTTGACAACTTTTATATATAACTTTTTTCTTCCACTGTTTTTTTGTTCTTAAACTGAAATT